>CABFOQ010024974.1:0-12395 GCA_900660455.1 Gephyroberyx darwinii
GGGCTTTGGGAGAGCTGGAAGCGGATCCACTGGCTCGGCTCAGGCTGGCACACCGGAGTGTTCTCCTTGCCCGACTCAGAGGTGGGCCACTGGATGGACCAGTCCTGCTTGGCCTGGCTCCCTGTCATGGAAGAAGACAGATGAGGACGGAGATAGACTGTTACGTTGAAAGCCAATGTACTCTGACCTGGTAATGATGTATGAAATGAATGTGTAACATGGTGTATCTAATGAAAGACAATTGGCTCCTGTCATGCACTTATCAAACACTTAAATATTAGCTCTGACTGTTGCTTACAGCAGCAGGAGTCAGTCTTGGCGGTAGGCTGCCATTTAGGACAGACGAATGTGCTCAATTAGGAGTAGTGCACAATTGAATTTGCACTTACGCAATGTGAATTTGTCAGTAGCGCTGTGTTATTCAAATGTGACATTGACAGACGTGGTGCGGATTAAGCATGAATGGATGGAGCAAGAGAGTGGAGAGAAATGGAAGAGAGTGAGGAAGCAGAACAGAGCAAAGTTGCATGAATCATAGGTCGACTTCTACCAAATTTGAAGTCTCAGTTTGATGGCAAAGAAAGAAAACAGAAGGGGAAAGTTGAATGTGAGCAGCAAAAATGAGTTTTTGAGCTCAGATGACAATACTTTACCTCCGTTACTGTGCAATTTATCCTCCTCAAGTTGTTCTTCAAAAAGAAACAAAAACAAAGAATGTGTTTATTGATCTGGCAGCGACACAGCTGAAATAGTCTGCAGCATTCTACTTTCCATCTGAAGTTGTGTATTGTATGCCAAATCACTGCCCAATCACTGCTCTGCAAAAAAATAATGTTGGTAGAATTGATCGTTGCTGCAGCTCAACAGACACAGTACTTCATACATACGTACTGGTGAAATGTATGGCGACCCAATGGACTCAAACACACGACACAATGCACAAATGACTGATTTGTATCTGTAACACATCATTTGAAAAAATGTAAACTGACTTGTCATCATGCAGCAACATTTGTGTATAAATGCCTTTAATTTTTCACTAATACATCATGATTTGAACATTTTTACAATATATTTTAGGATTTTTGTGTGGATCCTGTTGAGACGGTTCTTGCGCCTGTAAAATCCAAAGAATCCACAGATGCTCGATCCGTTAAGATGATAACAGAATAACCAAGAATAAAACTTCCAGTCCAGTTCAAAATAAAAGCTTAAACATGTAAAAAAAACATAACATAGCATTTGTTTCCTTTTGAGACTGTTTGATCTCCATAAAATTGACTCCAAGGACACTTCCACAGTCTTCAAAACTACCACTGACCACTACGCCACCATTAAGGCAAATTACTGTCAACAACTTCCCCGCCCACACACACACACACACACACACACACACACTTATCGTCATTATATCTCTTCCCTATGAAATCGTCTCTAAGGAACCATAAGCATCAAAAACACAAACTTCAAACACAATATCAGCGACATCAAATGAACCGCGAATAACATCTCTTATAAAAGCCCCCAGTGGAATTACAAAAGTTGGAAGAAGAAGACCCCCCCGGCCTTTCCTATTCCGTAATGTTCTGAAGACAAGGCCGCGAGAAATGAAAGAACTGGGAAAACGGCGGCTTTGACACAAGGGACAGCTACTGGCTTTCATGAGGGTCCCGTCTCAAACACTTGCATTTGCACATGGGCATCAATTGCGTATGGAACGGTATATGGCACCATATCTTGGCATAAGTACGTCCAATTTTGATCTTGTCTGGGGTTTTTTCCCTTTATAATGGAGAGCAAAGGTCAAGCAAAAACACCCAGAAAATGACCATTTCTAAAAAAGAGGTGCATTTAGGACCAATGTTCCCTCTAAGCTATGTGCACCTTCCCTTTGCAAGACAGTTTGGTGACCTACTTCGAACAATGTGTTACAACATCTTGTCGAGACATTACTCATCCAAATAAATGTCTTCGTTAGATGCGATGGCTTGAACTTGGATATTTGAGTTAAAATGATGTACTACAGAGGGGGTAATACAATAGGTTTAAAGGTGTAACGTCTTCTGTTCAGGTTGCCTGTGAAGAACTGCAACCTTGACTAATGACTTTATTCTGATACAGATACAGTGTATTGCGATTTATCAACATGATCTAAGGTCTGAGATAAGACTCTAGTATCTAGCAATGTAAAAGAAAATGTGAAATTACAAAATGTGAAATGTGATACTAATAGTGTTGAAGTCATATTAATTCCAGATGTAATTAATTCCAGTTGTCCGATGGTTGTCTGATGGTCCGATTAATCTCTGCTATCTTGTCTCATTTCTTCTATTCTGTCCTCGGTTTGGCTTTCCGAGGACCACACACACACACAAACACACACACACACACACACACACACTGAGCGTCTGGTAAACTCAGCTGAAGTGTTCCGCATCTCAACCCTAAAACCCCTTTAGAAAGATATCAAGGTGCGGAGAGGACCACGGGGCCCAAAAGAGTGCTCATCTGCAACAGTGGGAAAAAGATGACGAGGATGCTCAATCAAGCCTCCTTTATTAGCGGAAATGAAACCTCCAACAAGCCACTCAGACATGTAAAAGTTTGGCTTGACCTCACGTGAAGCACTCGAAATCATCCCTCAAAATCATGACTCAACTCAGTCGCTTCTGATTTAAAAGTGTAAGTTTCCCTGTAGTGGTTATTTTCTCGCTCATCAAGCTGAAACCCAAGAGAAAATTCTCTGCGAGAGAGAGAACGAACCCAGATCAGACTCGTGGAACTGTTGCTTCAAGTAATGAGTCAATTCATCAAGCGCACTTGTATCTTAGCAACTGCTTCATCAAAATAGTAACAGGACCTGACTTCTGAATTTCTTGCCTCACGTGGTCTCACCTTTTACATAGGTGAGAAAAAAACGCTGTGCACCACTAAATGTTAACCCCTTTTGAGTTATGTTGTTGATCTGGTTGATACTATGGACCGGTTTCTCAGACGTGGAGAACTTGGTCTTATACTTTATTGATCCCTGTGGGGACACTCTCTTCCCTTTCCTTTACCAGGAAGGTCAGGGTCAGCTTCAGACCAGCACCCAAAAAGCAAGAGACGCAGCAGTATTATCTTGCATCGTAATATATTACCTTTTCACGAGACGTTTCTGCTGGTCCAGCTCCTTCCCCCTCTCTTAGCTTGCTTACTCTTTCTATTGAGAATGATTTCAGTCAGTTACCAGCTACCATAAGCTGTGCCAGAGACCTGTCATTGCAGCTCCTAGGTTGCCGATAGAGGTCGGTAGAAGTCATGATGTCTTCTTTAAGTTTGCCAACGCTGACTCGCAAATTCTCAAAGTTCAATCTTTCTTCCGCTAGATAAGCACGAGCCCCGAGAGAGATCTTTCTTTCTCGTGTGTCCAGCCCAAATAACCCCATATCGCCACACTGACTCGCCCACTTCAACTCAACAATACAATGCACCAAAAGCCTTAACGAGGACTGGTTCTCCTCCGCAGTGATTAATGCAAATAGCTAGCACAGCCAGTGTCATTAACGGGGGGAATCTTAGCATGCGGTGAGGCTTAGAGAAAGGCGACTAACAGCCTCATAATTGGGCTAATTACCACTAGACGTGTTGCTGTTGCGGGGCTAAATGGCAGTGAAATGCCACCGGGACGGTAGCGGGTCCATTTTGCTGCCACTGTAAACAGGATTTGGTGAAAGGGCATTGGCTGTGTTCAATAAATGCAGTGTCCCTATTTAATCTTGAGTCTTTGAGTGGAGGGGCTGTGGACCTTCTTGCAGCGTAAGCAGTAGGACTCAAAGTTACATTCTGCTAATTGGTTAGCAGCCAATAACATGCCAGGGACCACCCCGGGCTCTTCAGAAAGTGGGGTGTTGGGGGTTCAGTCAATGTTTCTTCTTGTCTCTTTCCTTCCCTCTTGCGTCTCCTCTTCTTCATCTCCGTTTCATCCTCCACCTCCTGTCTTCATCGCTCCTTTCTTCCCCTAATTTTCTCTCATGTTGTTCCAGGTCCTTTCCCCACTTGCCCCTCCTCGCTCCTCTCCTCTCCCAATCTATTTTCTTGAATGTTCTTTGCCTCTCTCTCTCTCTCTCTCTCTCTCTCTCTCATTTCCCCTTCCCCGTCTCTTCTTCTTCTTGCTGATGGCATTTGAAGCCAATTAGCTGTGTGAGTAAGTGACGCTGTCTCAAGGCAGAGCGTGGGGACAGTCCTATTAACTGTCAAAGATTACTGAAGAAAGGCACTCAGGGAGACCTGTCGTGCTGCCAAACACTAAAGCAAAGATCAACACTATTAGCTCGATCAACATAGGAACTTTTAAGAAATTCTACACGAGCATGTTTGCACGAGTGTGTGAGTGTGTGTGTGTGTGTGTGCTGGGCTGGGTTATGTGTGTATATTGCGGCACAAAGGACCGACTGGCTGCCTTCTCCGAATCGTATGACTCATCCTCGTTTCAACTCGTGGACTGCAATCCCCAGAGCCTATAGAGAAAAATTATATTACCTTACATTAGTTTCCTCTACCGTCATCCCACAGTATGACATGCATTCTCTTCACGTGGTCTCAATTATTCCACTTATGTGATATATGAGTTGCATCAATCGCCAAATATCCATGTATGTATGTCATATAATTGCTGGTGACTCATGTGAACATAAATAAAAAAACAGGTGCGTGAATCAGTAAAAGCTGCTGTCTCCTCTCATAACGGTTGACTCTTGGCTGGACGTATGCAACAACCTCCAGAGTCTTTACGGAACAGCATGATAACTCACTAATAGAAGTCGAGAGACAGGAGACAAGAGATTCTCCTCCTCGTCACGCTTTTGCGTAGGCGTACAATGACGCAGCCTCCTCGGGGGGGGGACGCTGAACGCTCCTGTAGGGCCGCGAAACCCTCTGAGAGGACAAACGCAGCACCCGTGCATGTGGACGCACAGGTACTCAAACGCATGAATGTGCACACACACGTACACACACAGACCTGCAAACACAGAGGCGCTTTGAGGTTATGGCAACATCCCCCTCGCCGCATAATGCGATCTCTCTCTGGGTTCGGATGCAGGAGAACGGTTCCCTACACGTTCCTTTTCTCTCGGGCTGAAAGTGCCTCTCACCGCCCTGTGTGGTGTTGCGGTGGTGCATTCACACATCTAGCAGCCTGCCCCCCTGTTACAGAGCCCATTAGTGGCTCGGTGTGGCCAGACCCTGCCTTTAGAGAGCCGGAGAGAGAGGGGAGAGGTGCAGGGATGGAGCGATGGAGGAGAAGAGAATGATAGACAATAAGGGGGCAGAGAGAAAGAAAGAGAAAGGGATGGAGACTGGGGTATCAAGAGTGAGGGAATGGGAGAGATGAGGCTACGTTCACACCGCAGACCTTCGTGCTCAAGTCTGAATTTCATATCTGAGTTTTTTGGATGAATATCTATTCTAGGATGCGACCCTTATATGATACCACTATGAACTGAGCGTGATGTTGAAAAGAAACGCTTACGCAGAGTAACAAAAGTCGTCACATCCGTTTTTGCGCACTTGTTCCGAACACATTTCGGTTCAAGTTTTGACTGAATTGAGGCGTCTCCCCACATACCAGTCAAAATAGTTATTTCTCTTTCTTTTCATTGTTGTGTCTTGTTGTCTGCCATGCTAACGCTGGCTCAGCCAAGCTGCCATGGCTCCAAAATTAGGACAAGTGTCTTAGGTGAATGACAGATTTACTTATTCTCATGGCACTGCTAGCAAATTCTGATTTTCATTCAAATACAAGTTGCGTGTAGGTTGAATGCCTCCAGATGCAATTTTGAATCACATATCGATGTGGCCTCAGGCTGGAATTAAAAAATGCGACCATGTGCAGCTTTTTGCTTTCCACATTGATTAAATAAATCAGAGTTTCAGCTGCAGTGTGAACATAGCCAAAGACAGTGGCGGCAAGACAGAGCTCATTGCCAGCTCAAGCCTGACAGGTCTTAACCCAGCTGGACCGAGGCATGGGCGGCTGAGACCGCCTGACAGGCTCCACCTTGGGGAGTCTGCCTTGCCTGTCTGTCTTTCGGGTCATCTTCCTGGTCATCTTCCGCCTCCACCCCCAAATCAAATCAATGAATCAGAGAGACAGGCAGGAAGAGAGACGAGCACACAGGAGGCAGACAGACTTACAGCATAGGGACCAACAGAGAGGTGTGAGTACTTTGAGAGGATAGCTGAGAACCGGCAGTACACCGCCGAGCAGAGAGCTCTGAGCCTGGTCTCGAGAAAACTACGTTTGAGTCCAAATGTCTGAGACCTCTAGTAAGTTGCATTGCCATTCATTACATGAAAAAATGCTTTGTGCTTTGAGGAATGGCACAGAGGTTTTAAGGAAGTATGGTTCTGTTGAGTGCCCAATGAAGACAAACTACTCAAACCACTCAAAGTTAATTTCCTTGATATTTCAGGGAAGCATTTCATCTGAAAGGACATCCAAGAGAACAATGAAAGCAAAGAAGTGTGTGTGTATGTGTGTGTGTGTGTGTGTGTGTGTGTGTGTGTGCGTGTGCGTGTGTGTGTGTGTGCGTGTGTGTGTGTGCAGAGAAAGAGAAAAAGTGGTGCAGTACTCTTTGTCAGCTGTGGTCAGAGGAAGAGAAAGAGGAGAAGGAGGCGGAGGACTCCTTGCTTCTGCTGAGTGGCTGACCTGGATGTAATTAGTCAAGTCATATTTTTAACTGATATTGCGTAAAAGCCAGCTTAAGGAGCCATAGCTGCCCTATTTATACCCTAGGGGCTAACGGCCTGTACCACAGCACAGGGGGATTTCCTCCCAGAACTATACTAAGCCTGCCTTAGGCCGTACCAGTAAGGATTCACAGGGATTAGCCCAGCAATACATTACAGCCGTCACCGTCCTGTCTGTATCACACTCACATTGCTCTACTCCCTCCCTCTCAGCACTTCACTCACAGTGTTGGATACCCTATGCTTACCACTAGAAGGGTTCTAGAAGGTGGTATCTACTTATTTTGCAGCACTTGACAGCAGCACACTCTCTTGATCCCACTCTTAATCCAATCATTTTGTGCCACAAGACATACCACAAGTGTGCAAGTCTGTCATGAGTGTGTATATCTCTAGTATGATTACATGCATGCTTGTTTGTGCTCTGTATACTTGCATACTGTGTGTGTGTGTGTGTGTGTGTGTGTGTGTGTGTTAATAGTAACTCCTGAGCCGTAAGGCCAGCCTCATTGTGGTTGAGCCTGCTGCGGGCAGGGCTGCTGGCTCATCCTGTTTAAGAATGGGTCAGGGCCCTGAAGGCTGACCTGGCCCCTTGCCCAATAAGCTATTGCCCATATCACCCTGCCCTTTTATCAGCTTAGCCCGGCTCCCTGTGGAGTAAGCCATCACACGGGGCAAGTAGTACTCTCCTCCCTCTGTCGCTCCCTCCATCACTCCAGCTCTCCTTCTCAGGCTTGTGCCTCAGTTTGCTCACTCTCTCTTTCTTTTAATACACACAGTTTGCCGTAAACTACTGAAGGGATCATCTCATTCTATCTATCTATCTCCTTGAGCAGTTTGTCAGGCTAAATCAATCCTTTCCCTATCAAACATTCCTCAGCATGCCCTCTATCCACCTTCCCCCTCTCCTCTACTCTCCTCTACTCTCCTCTATGGTCAGATCTGTTACATTCAGCAACAAATTTCTGCTGCATCAGACGTCCATCATAGATCCTCACTCAGCCTGAAACGTGATCAGACACCAGATACCAGCTACGCATGAGGAAGAAAAACCAACACAAAACAGCATTCTCATTAAAAAGGACAAGAAGCTGAGAGAGAGAGAGAGGGTGGTTCATGTTCCTGGGAAGGTGCTACAGAGAGCAGAGAGGCAGTTTCCCCTCCTGTCTGATGTGCGATGTAAGATCTCACTAATAGAAGCCTTTGACCCCTGTTGCCACTTTACTCCTCCTCTGATCTGTTGGGTGTAGTTTGACTCATCTGACCTTTCTTATCTCTGTGTGACCCCGTGTGTGTGCGTGCGTGCGTGTGTGTGTGTGTGTCAGTGTGATGAACAGATTAACTAGTACAAAGCCATGTATGCCAGTGAATGTCTCAGCGACTGACAGCACAATGTGGCTCCACTGTGTGTTTGTTTGTGTTTATGTGTGTGTATGTTCAAATTGCTGCTGAATATCAAACATGTGCATGCGTAAGTGGAGCACAGCAGTCATTTCTATATCTCTATATTGTAGAAAACACACTTTGATGAGCCGCGCGGCTTGTTCTCTTTCGTTCCCTTTCACTATGACTCGCCCGGTGTGTCTAAATTTACACCAAACACCGATATGTGTCAGGATTCATGTAGAATCGTACTCAGGTCAGAGTGGAGGCATTTGTTTTTTTCATCCAACACATTAGAACTACATTACTGATGACAATGTGAGGAGTCAATGATGTTTAAGAGAAAATAATTTGCTTCACTTCACTTTCACTTAATTCACGTCGATCTACTTTGTATGTTTAAATATACATAACATGTTTTTTCATTAACTAGCTCGCCTTGAGGTTTAGTGGTGTGAATGAAAAACGTATTACTGGTTTATGTAGGAAGGTGATCTGCATAAGCACTGATTAGATCGTTTAATTTAAATGTAACCCTGACACCATGTCAGCAATGACTTGCTTTCTATAATACGCATTCAAAAGTGTTAATAGAGTTGACTGTAATTGTATGTGCTGCCAAGTGTAGAATCAGTTGTCAGATTAGCTTTTTATTTAAGTCTTCCTAAAACGAATTGCGGTGACATAAACATTTTTCTGTTGGTAATAAAATAGGTATCATAAATCAGGAAACCAGCTTCACTTGGCCTGACTAAGCTGTGCTTTATTTCATATAAATGTATGTAATTATGAACATACAACTTCATTATCTTGTGATTTGTTTTCTAATTTATTTGCGGCCTAAATAAATATTGACAGTTTTTGTTACATTCCTTTCACCAAAATATCACATTTTCAGTTTGACACAAATTACGGATTGCTTAGTTTTAACAGTTGTCTCTTTCACATGCAGCTGCAAAAGTAAAAATCTGTTGAATTCCCGTGTGACATTATCATGTGACACTACCATCCGCAGGTTTTGTAGTATTCTTCAATCTCACACCTAAATATCCATTAATTGTGATACTTTTTACCGACCAAAGAAATATAACAAATGAGCAGAACCCACTGAACCTCAGTGACCATTCATAGCACCATTTCTATTTCCTTTCATGACAATTGTTGTGATAGTGTTCACTGTGGCCTTCAAGCTGATATGTCTACACAGCTTTTGTGCTGCTTGTGGTATTGAGTCTGTATTTTTGCAACAAAATACCACACAATAAAACACTACTAATGATGTGATTTCCCTGTGGCTGTTGAAAGTCACCAGTAAATCCTGCCACGAGTGTGCTCCCAAATGTGTTCTTGCTCCTGAACTGTACTTTTGCGGTGATAATTAACACAGGACCGTTTGACCCTGTTTCATGGGGGAGGCAGAGGTGTTCATTTGCGTAGCGTTATATTTCCCACCTCGGGCCTGTCTAATATTTTGTAAATGGTTTCTGCACTGACAGGTTTCTGATTTCTCACTGTGAATGAGCCACACTGCACTCACCAATTCAGTCCTCATAAGGTCCAGCCATACCAACACACTTACTCTGACTGAATCATTGAGACAAATCATTCAGAGCTCTCCTGCAGTGCTCTTGTTAGCGAACGAGTCTGTATGTGTGCATGAGAAGTCATGTCAAATTTATTCTTTTTTTTTTTTTTAAATTCAAGCAGGTTCATTGCAAAGTGCTTTGAAGAGAACGAGGGACACAAATTCAGATAAAAAGCTAGAGATAAACAAGAAAGAACAAATACAGTAAGTGTGTGTGTGTGCGCGTGTGCGTGTGTGCGTGTGCGATGCATGTAAGGTTTAGCTTTGAGTCAGAGGCAGCAGCAGAAGCCTAAATCTGAGAGTGTGTGTAGGATGAGCCTCCTACCACGTTTCTCCCTGTCTCTCATCAACTGTCTCTCTGCCTCCCCTCTGTCCTTCCCTCTCTTTTATCTGACTTCACATCTTTTGAAAATACAGTGTTCAACTGTGAGAGTACAACTGTGTGTAAATGGTTTTTAAATTTAGTTTTAATTGGTGGAACAAAAGTTCTGTATAACAGAATACAACATAATGGCAAAATGCAATCTGTCAAACATATAATCTGTGTCTTGCATCCAACTGTGTGTGTGTGTGTGTGTGTGTGTCTGTGTGTGTGTGTGTGTGTGTGTATATGTATGTATGCATGCATGTTTGTATCCCTCACAGTGAGTAAAGCGAGTGGGCGGCAGCAGCAACTGGTCTGCCTGTGTGGCTCTGCATAGCAGACATGTTTCTTACTGCTAGATATTACTCATTTCCTCAGCCCTTTACACACACACACACACGCACAAGTGTGCACACGCGCACACAGACACACGCTCACACATACACATACGCACAACAGAGACGGATAGCAGGCTCTCAGTGCTTTCCTTCAGTTTGGTGGGCTTGTTAGTGTTATTTCACATGCACACAGATCAGAGGCAGCTTGTGGCTGGAGGCTGCTGATAACTGGCCGCGGTGCTGGGGAGGAACAGTGTAGCACAGTAAGGAGCTGGGAGTGGGTTGACCCGCTGGGAGGACTGGAATATGAATGGCTGCCAACACTGGGATGTCTGCTCGGCCCTGTACTAAGGTCAGTCTCACTGGACATCACATCACTACTCTACCAAGTCCATCAACCTGCTCTCACATTCTCTACTGCTCTTTTGGCGTGGGAGCCCCGATAAGGGCTGACTGACAGCTACGTGAATTTGTCATTGTAACTAATTACAGTGGATGTGGTTGACTAATAAGTGGTTGACTTATTATAGTAAGATAGATTAGTTTTGCATGTGTATAGAAACATTCTGTTCATGATGTGCAATGCATTCAGTTGTCATACAATGCATTCAGTTTTCAGTTCGAGCTGAAGAAAAGGCGGGATAAGGCAGAGTTGCACTATAGATTCATCAAATTTGTCAATGACTTGAAAACCAGTTGAAAAATGCAAGCAATTTGCATTCTATAATAAATAAGAAACTTACCATTTCAGTTAATTATTTTATCACTTATAACAAAAAATGAAAGTCTGGTCCTTTTTCTGTAAAGTGTAGGTATCCTTACCGAGGAAATCAGTAGCGTTGAGAATCATTAAATTGGAAGCCATATGCGGCATTATTAATATGCTTGTAAGCCATCTGTTTAATATAGTTAAATGTTAGGAGCACACCAGCTCCAGCTAAACCCCAGCTCTGCATGCATGTCTGTTCTGTGTAGGAGGATTCTGTTAGAAGACATTTCTCTGAGAACTCCTCCACATGCACAATTGTGTTCTTTGTTTTGTTGTATGTTTCTTGGCGAGTTTATATTGGCTCTATTTGGCCCACCTTTTTCACAACAAGGGCTTTCAAGGTATGAAGGGTGTAATTGGTATTTGGGGACAAAAGCTGAGCAATTTAGTCTTAAAGTTTTTTTCAAGTTGCAGTGCATCAAAAGCACACTGCAAGTCACAAAGCTTAAACTCCTAACTTTGAAATCTAATGTATGAACTTGCATGTTTATTTTGGGTTGTTTTTTCCATGCAGGATTTTATACATATTAAATTGACATATTAGTCATAACAGTGGAAAGAATGAGACTAAATAGTCCCCCCACTTTCTCGTTTCCATTCTGTCAATAATTCCTTGTGGTTATGTAATCATGCCATGTTATTGTTATGATATGAACTGCTCATATGTCTGGTACATTGATAAGATGATCATGTTCGTTAGGTGGAAATTGTTCGATAAGGCCATCAAAACCTATGATATGACTTCATAAGGATGTGGCTAAGTGGTTTGCAAGGTTTACAAATACATTTAGTGATATTTTATAAATGCAACATTTAACTTGCACAAATCACGAACAAGCCTCCTGGTTTCAACAGTTATTAGTTTTGAATACGTTTCATAACCAGCATAGGAATTCCCACACTTTGAACTCCACCATGACTCTCCTGTCAGTGTCTGAGACAATAAATCCTCCTCACTCAGATTCGAGGAGCAGCAACCTCCCGTCGAGTTTTCCTCTCAGATGCTGGAACAGCTTGCTCCACTCCAACACTTATTCTTTTTTTGGACCAAGTGACTTGACGAGCAACAGTTTACCCGCCTCTCCACGGAGTATCCCCATCTACCCTCTCCAACCGACTGGATGTGTGTGGACACAGTTGCCATGGTGACAGTGTGGCGGTTAGTGAGACGGCGGAGAGTTGGTAGTGTTCAGGCTGCTCAGACAGACTTGCGGGTGAGTGCGG
>CABFOQ010024977.1:0-10156 GCA_900660455.1 Gephyroberyx darwinii
TTTTCACAGTTGAGCTTTTTTCTTACCCCTTCTATTTGTTAAAATACCCTGCTTGATTTTCCCAATAGGTCTGCTGTATGAGTAAGATTTTATTGCTGAATAGTGGCCTGAATTATGCTGTTTATGTTCGGAATTGTAAGTCTCACCAGTCATTATGGTCTGCATGGCTTATACCTCACACATTCACTTGGGCCTTATGGGGGAAACAGCAATGCCTGCATTTACACGTCTGTCCACGTAGGCCTTATATAAAATACAAATCATTTTTTAACTATATAACTATATAAAAGAATAAGTTTTTCTTCAACTGAGCATGATGCGCACACATTTAGACTCTGTGTGTGTTTCCATTTTGTCTCAAACATGAGGGAAAAATCTTGAAACCCTTTTACCCATCGCATTTGTAATCGAGGTTGGGATTGACCCATATTACAATATCACATTTACGAACCCGGGCTTTTTCATAAATAGTGAATTCCTTAACGAAAAATCACTACAATATTCCTATAGGGACTTAAAGTATGGTGACCTTATCGTACATTGTGGTATTTTTTCATCTCGGATGCTGTCACTGTAATATTCCTATAGTATTCCTCTATATACAGTAGTTGTGATATTTTTATAGTATCTTCCTAAAATGTATTACTATTCAGGATAATTCAGCCCGGCGGATGTAATTTAAAAGTAGGGTAGGCCTATATACGAGACTATATCCAGCGTGTGTGGCGCGCTGACATTGTAGAAGTTTTAAACCACCTGCATACTCTGACGTAGGAACACCTACTGCACATGACTTATGATGATGATGATATTATTATTATTATTATTGTTATAATAATAATAAGAAGAAGAAGAAGAACAACAACAACAACAACAATAATAATAATAATATAAGTATTATAATTGTCGTTATTATTAATAGTGTTATTAATATCGTTATTAATATTAATATTTTATCATAATTTATTAATTTTAAGGGATAAAATAGCTGAGAAAATTAATATTAAAGGACGCTCTGTCTGTGTTTCGCATATTTTAAATATTTTTCACATGCTCTACTGTGCTCACTGTAGTGTAGCCTGCAACAGCTAATTTATGCTTAATGCTTAAACATTTCATAAGTTTACTTAATGCTCGTCGTCAAGTATTCTGCCCTCTCTTTTTTCCTGTCACGACAGATGAAACGGCGCTCTAATTATTTCAGGAGGTTGGGAAATAAATAATTTTCTTTGAAGTAGGCCTGGGCCTTGGACTACATTAGAAGCCAAGCGTGTGATTTGCAACTGTTGAAGTAAAACCCTCACTCGGCTGCAGAATAAAAAGGGAAAAAATGAGGAGGGAGGATTCTAGGCAAACAAAATGGTATCTTTGTTTGCTCCCCTTTGTTTACCACGGGATTCTTTCTCTTTTTTCCTTTTCTTTTTTTTTTCTTTTTTTACTAATTCATTTCAATGGCTTTCAAACTGGAAAATGGAAATGTTGCTCCTGCCCTCTATTTCGGCGGCAGCGTCCTGGCAACAGAGCAATTTTCTATCATCAGGGATAAACGGCATCGAACAGTACATTCTGATAAAAAAGAAAAAGCCCATGATTGCTGGCCTTCCTGTCTGTCATCTACCGACCAAATCCTCTCCTTCAAGACCGACCACTGTGCTGTCAGACCTAATAATGTCACGTATTAAGTCGAGAGAGGAAAAGGGTACCAATGAGGTACGCCTCTGTGCCTCAGCAGTCTTATTTGTCACCAAGATAAAATTCAAATCAACTTTTTTTGATATAGCTCTTTTGTTATTGATTTGATGGAGGATATCATAGACTTAGGCGTTCACACCAGGTCATATAGACTACCCAGGTTAGGTCTTGAGCATACCCAACAGCATTATTCCCACTGATGAAATTGTCTGTATTAGGAATAAAACTGCCAGTGAAAGCAAGTGATAAAAAATCCCTTTTATCCCTCTCCTTGGCTCTTCTTCCATTTCTTTTTCTCGCACTTCTCTCTTACATAATCATCATATGGTCACGTCTGATCTTAATCTACCGCTGCATTCACTACATGTCGCTAAATGGCTAAAATTGAATGACTGCGTGCATTTCTACCTGTTTGGCCGCGTTTAATGGCTCACCTTTAATTCTGTTTTCACCATTTCAAAAACAAACGAGAAAACAGATAGTCGTACATGATTGGAGCCAGGAAACGGAGCAAAGCAATCATTTGCGTGGACCTAAACTTCAAGTGTTTCCAGAGGAGGCGAGAAGAGAAACAATCGATCTTAATTAAGACACTGGCCGTGAGTCAGCCCAGTGTTACAGCCGTGCCAAATTGAATCCATTAGGCTACGAGAGGCTGTGAAGGCCCAGCGGTGCAGGGCTTTATTTGTGGTCATTTAGCTCCACGACGGCCACGCTAGATTTGCTACATCTAAAGGCCCTCGCGTGCACTTGGGTCCATGCATATGTGAATTTTTCTATTTAGTCAAGAGATAATACAATCCCATTTTACGATGCAAAACTGATTGTTAAAAAAATGCAGTTTTACCAGTGAGTTAGTGGTTTTCTTTACGACAAAACCACATACAGATGAAAGGTTTGCGTAAATTGGGTTTGCTTTAGTACAACGTGCGCAATTTCTGTGTATTTGGCCATGGATGAGTTCTGCTGGAGCATTAAAGGCTGTTCGGCCATCATTTTGGGTCTGGGTGTGTGTGTGTCGGGGGGTGCGCTCCCTCTGAATCTCATTACAATGAACCGTGTTATACTGACAGCTGTGTGTGGTATGCATCTGCGCCTTCCCTTCCCTCCGCCACTTCCCGTTCTTCACACGGCAGCGATGGAAAGCCGTCGACGCCGGGCTGTCTGTGAAGCGCCAGTGGGTTTGTGCTCTGAAGAAGGGAGACATGTTGTTGATGTGCCTCCCGGCCTCTTCTGCACCGACAAGCCTCGGCGTCCCCAACTGCTTGGGCCCCAGTCAAAGAGGTGGCTTTCCATGCAAGTCAATAGCTGTTAGACGGACCGACCACAAATTCCCGGGCACTCGGTCGAGAAATATGACTTGTGTCTTGCGGGATATGATTAACACATGTAGCCAGATAGACATGGAAAGCCGGGCAGTGTCATGCAGTGACACACTTTCGGTGTCCACGCGCGCGCGCGCGCACACACACACACACACACACACACACAGAGCGAGAGAGAGAGAGAGAGGGCGAGACAGGGAAGCATGCTTATATGTTGTGTTTTTAGCCTACGCTTCTAACTTTTTTTTGTGCGTAAATGCGTAAATCTTGAACATAATTAGCTTCCCTACAAGTATATTGACACGGTCAATTTGGGTTACCTATCCTACCTTTGGCATATTAAAAATTGATAACGACTGACCTGTGTTAACTATAAAATAACGCCAGGTTACACCACTAAATGGAGTGTAAAATATTCTCATTTTGCCCGTATTTCCAACGCAGACAGTCGGCGACAGGGAAATCCCAGGCCTGATACATCCACAGTGGTTGGATATTGGAGTGATTTTAAAGAGTCACTCATCAGCGTTTATAGGACAGCTGAAAATAAAGACCACTTCTGTTAAACCACCACGGCCATTGATTGTGTTGAAGGTCAATCATCTACTTAGGGACAAAGTGATTTTTAGATCTGCTGCTGCTGTTCATTTTGTGATTGACATTTTGTCAAATTGAAATATAAAATAATTTCCCTCCAAAACTGAATAAGGCTATGAACTCCTAATCCACGATTACCACAGCAGGCCATGATGCAGCAGGTGAAACATGAATGTGCAATATGTGTCTAATTTTCCATATTTATATCTATATAGCATTTTAACGTAGATCAAATATAGTTAGACTTGTGCCCCTCTTTAATTTGGAACGAATGATGAACACATTATTTCAGAAAACAATAAGTATATAATACGTATAATCGTCTAGAATTCTGGATTCATGGCCAACCTATGCCCATTAATAATATCTTATGTCACGTTCAGAACACATTTTTTTATTTCTGTGCATTAATATGACCCCAGCAATTAGGCGCGGTTGTCACCTTGCATACAATACATACAATACTTAAACATTTCTAAAGCACTAAGGTCGAGTATGTCATGTTCGCTCCATTCAAACAAATCCGTCCTTTCATCACTTCAGTTAATCTCAGTGTGTGTAGAAAAGCCTCCCAAACACGCCTGCGGGATACCAAGATTTCCATATTACCCACACTGTTATCCTACAAGTTAATAATTCTGTCGTGGCGCACAGGTGATGCTGCACTTTGTCAAAAAAAACAACAACAACTGAGGAATGAAGATGTCTCAACTAATCGAGCATTTAGTCTATAGGGAAGCAAGCAACAGCTTTGCAAAAGCATGTAGGCTATGTCGTTGTGGTAGCACTTAAAGGCGATTAGAAAAGGTATAGGATCTGGTTTCTCTTCTGCGTGTCCAAGTGGAACGCGGGCTGGGGAATTGGCCACTGTGTTAGATCACTGAGGGGTGACCGAGGCGCGCTGGGTCCTGCAACGCAAATTCACCTCTAGTAATTCCCATTGGCAATAAAAAAAAAACAAAAAAAAACATCAATTGCAGTGAGCACTAAACAGCATGCAAAAGAAGTTCTTACCTGCATCCCCCCCGTCCATAACGATGTACTCTGATTTTTGTTTGTTTATTTGTTTGTTTGTTTATTTATTTTGATAGCGTGACGAATCCAAATGCTGTTTGGTGTCTATAGCCTGGTTCATATCTACGAACTGCGTCTCTGTGCGTCCCGCTTGGTCCACTGCTGTAAAATGATTATCCGACTGGGTTGTGCACTTTTTAAATCCCACAAAGTAAATAACAACCGTAGCTAACGATAATAGCAAGGTACCAAGTTCTTGTTACAGAAAAGGAGAAAATTGAAACTAAACGCTGCATTTAGACAACCATTTTTGATAAGAGGATAATTGAGGCGACACTGGCGTATAATTAGGGGATAATTTATGCTATATCCACTTTTATTCCACCCTCCCAAAATAAACCCAGTCCATAATCATTACAGGCGAATTGTTCTTAATTTTATAGCTGCAATTTGAATATAGTGTGGCCGCTAATCAAATAGGTTTTGGTTGTAACTTGATTGCGACCATAATTATTTTTTCATCACCATTTTTCAATCACTGAATGCTATATTGCCAAAAAAAACTCGTTGAAAGCAGTGTAAAACATGATTTGAATTCATATCATATTAACATAAACGCAAAGAAAATTGTATTCATGTTTGCTAATCGAACATTCCAGTCCGCAAAGGCAAACTGTATAATTTACATATATTGAAACCCCCATTAGGCCTCATATTTCAACAGAGATAAAAGACACTGTCAGTTTACTCGGTATCCACCCTTCTATCTGCAAAATAACCTATTGTACCTCAGGCGCATTGTTACTTGATGTGTCACGTGTACTAGTATTTTGCATTGTCTGAACATCCTTAATCATATGGTCATTAGCCCCAAGAAAAACGAACAGTTAGAAAATAGATTGGTACTTGCAGAAGAGAAGAGGGGCATAAAGGGTGTTTGCTCATTAGGCTAAATCAGAGCGCACACTACACTGCAAAAAAAAATCCATTTTAGCAATTCATGCAATCTAATATTGAGTCTTAAAATCGTATTTGAAACAAACAGGTGATTCAGTGAAAAGTCACGCTAGTGGGGTGAGAAAATTTCACTTATTTCCAGTCCTATTTCACCTGTTTCAAGAATGTGCTTGAAATAAAGCAGATCACTCCACTAGTATCAGGATAATGTCACTTGATTCGTTTATAATTCTCGGGGGGGGGGAGTTTATTTGCATTGGAAACAAGCAAAAATATTTCACACCCATTGTCAATTTTTCCACGTTTCAATAATAAATCAATTTAGAGACTCAGTGGGACTACTAGACTGAGCTAAATGACTTATTTGTGTTAATGTGTATTTTGCGCACCGTGCGTAATTTAGAGGGGTTTGGGGTAAAATCGAAATCGACTTGTTTAATCCACAAGAGCGATGTTTGTGTGATGCTAAGTCTGCAGGTCATTAACCCCCAGAGTTTTAAAACAGACTGGTACTTGGTAGAGAAGGAGCGGGGCATACAGGCTGCTTGCTCATCAGGCTAAATCAGAGTGCGCACTATGTTGCGCGTCGTGCGTAATTTGGGGGTTTGGGTAAAAACAAAGTCGACTCGGCAATTCCAAAAGACCTGGTTTAACGTGTGATGCTTGTCTGTAGGAATTAGGCGCCTTTCCCACCATATATTATTTCCCCCATAGTTGTGGTGGGAGCTGGTAAGGTGGGTTAACTCCAGCTAAAGTCTCCGTGAAGCGCAGAGTACTGATGACGTTGGGTTGGATGACCAATCGGGAGGCGCTGCCCTTTGGAGACAAACCATTTTACTTGTAGTGTCTGCATCAAGTCTGGAAGCAAGGGCTCAATTTTAACAGAATCCACCTTAAAATCTCTCCCTTAACTTATGCCCACCTTCCGCCACATTGAGTGAGAATATCACAGGACGCGAGAAAAACACAGCCACTGGAAAATTCGGGGCTTAATCGGACAATATCTGTTCGCGGTGGAGAGGGGAGAGAGACAACAGCACAGCGAGAGAGAGAAAACCGATTTGGACTTGAGAGAGAGGGGGGTGAGTGCTCTCAAGGCAGAAAATTTGATGATGACCATGACTACGATGGCTGACGGTCTAGAGGCTCAGGACTCGTCCAAGTCTGCTTTCATGGAGTTTGGACAGCAGTCGCACTCACAGCAGAGCTCCCCGTCGATGGCCGCCGGCCACTACCCGCTGCACTGTCTCCACTCCGGCTCACACTCTCACCACCAGCACGACAACCCCCCGTACCCCGGGACCAACTCCTACAACAGGTCGTTACCCTACTCCTACGTGAGCCATCCGCACCACAGCCCTTACCTGCCATCATATCACAACAACACGGGCGGACAGACAAGGTTAGACGGCGCAGGTAAGAAATCCCCCTTTTCACCGGCGGAGTGGAAAACGCATCGTGCGCTGTCCGTCTACTAGCCACCTTTAACATGTTTGGTCAGCGCATACGTTTTTAGTGTGGCTGGCACTGGTGGAAGTCGTACCCCTAAGTCACTGCAGGACCACTGTCACCCTGCGAAATTCGGACGAATGGTCTTTTAAGCGCAGGTGGGCGATTACATTGGCGATAATCGTGCGTAAATGGCAACAGATAATTCGAGATCCAGCCTATTACCCCACTGTTTCGACGTTAGCCTTCTGCTGTCCCGTTTTCTGCCCGGGGTGTGATCATCACAACCGTGCAATCCTCACCAACTATTCGTGGAAATTAGGCAGCCCGCTCGCCTTGAATGTTGTAATTAGCATTTAATTGACATGTCATTACGAGCAATATCCTAAATATGACAGCTATGAGGATTGTTGCTGCCAGGGCTGTATGGAGCCAAAGTGAGATGTCAGTCTTTATCAGCCCGGCTTGATTTTTATATAGTTTCATTCAGCGTCTCAATGTTTATCTTCACCATGATAGATATTTTGTGTTTTGATATTTTTCTGGACAGCGTTTGGCTGCACGCTTATGAATTATAACATTGCCCATTTTTGTTGCAGAGCAGCAGAAAACGACAGTGATTGAAAACGGGGAGATTCGTTTCAATGGGAAAGGCAAGAAGATTCGTAAACCTCGGACAATTTATTCCAGTTTGCAGCTTCAAGCACTGAACCACCGTTTCCAGCAAACACAGTACCTCGCATTACCGGAACGCGCCGAGCTGGCTGCCTCTCTAGGGCTGACGCAAACACAGGTACACTGAGGCATATGGTTTCATACACAGCTGAATAATTTACATTTAGCTCTTAAAACACACAAAAATCATCATGTTCATAATTTAATAAGCAATTATAATACATATAACTAAGTATATTGTGATTATTATGATGATTATTATTATGGTTGTTGTTATATATATTATGATCACCATTGTTATGCAGCAGCATTATTAGTAGTAGTATTGTTATTGTTATTATTATTAATATTATTAATAATAAAATTAATAATAATACTCTTTTTTTATCAGTATTTATTTGGTTGTTGTTTTTTGCTGCAAAATAGCATAATCTGCTATCTTTTTCAATTTTGCCAGACCAACCGGGCTCACAATTCCACATAGGCTATTGATATTTATATGTATGATATTATTTACGAATTGATATTTATATCAGTGATATGCTCTACTTATTGATATTTATATTTGTGTTATGCTCTACTAATTGCATGCACTGGCCTTCATCCTCTCGTGCAGGTAAAGATATGGTTCCAGAATAAGAGGTCAAAGTTCAAGAAGCTGCTGAAGCAAGGGGGCAATCCGCATGAGAGCGACCCTATGCCCGGCTCTCTCGCCCTCTCTCCGCGCTCCCCGACCATTCCTCCAATATGGGACGTCTCGGCTTCCACCAAAGGAGTAAACGTGGCGGCCAACAGCTACATGCCTGGCTACTCTCACTGGTACTCCTCACCACACCAAGATTCAATGCAGAGATAGACTGGCAAAGCATGGAGGTCAGTGGGCTGTCTGGAGGCCTCCGGATCTCTACCAGTTTCCAGCGTGCGTTTAATTTCTGTCGGCCTAGAGACTGGATCTTGGGGAGGAGAACCCCCCTCTGGTGAAGGATAAATGCGGCCAAGCGTCGGTGATATGACACAAAACGAAGGAACGAACCATTTTTAACGTACGTGGCTGTTCAGTGGGCTCGCATTTGTTATGCTTTCATTCATGTCAACATCTGAACGTCAATATACCAAATATATCAGTGACATTTTGGCCAATTTGGGCGAGGACTGCATATTCTTCACAGAAACTTTTGCCATGGTTTATTGAAGGACTCCTGACTGCTATGTGACTGGTTGTTCCTCCAACATGCAAAACCAAGCAATTTGTCTGTCTGTAAATACAATCTGCGATTTTAGTTGTACATATACTTTTTATGTTTTGTCAGATTGAGTAAACCATGACTCAAAACAGATGTCTGCTGTTCCATGATTTTAAAAATGAAATGAGAATTGTTCTTTTTTTTTTTTTTTACATGGCCGATTATCCTTCATATTAGGCCATCATCACAACAGGCATGCAGGCCATCTAAGATACAGAGTAATAATAGACAACCTGAACATAAATTTAAGGCATAGTCAAAGAATAGGTCATCACAGTAAACATTTGAAATCCACCAAAACCGTCCACAGTGGTCCACGAGCTAGATATAGATTTATCAAATACATTGAACACCACAGGAAATTAACTTACCCTGCACAGCTCGTTGCTACATTTACCTCCAAAGACACTCGCTCCAGGGCCAGCTTATCTTGTCATTTCACCCTCAATTATCAGAAGTATTGACAAAATGTTTTTCTCCCTTCTCTCCGTCCTAATGCAGGACGTTAAATGCCAAGCTCCACGGGATCGATCTTGAACAAAGCATCCAGCTGCAGTGGTGTTCAATATGAAGGAGATATTTGGGACAATTTGTGGGTTTTTATCCAAGTGAGGGTTTTTTTCCCCATTCTCATAAATGCAGGCATAATTAGGGTAATTTTTGATGTAGCCCGCTGATTACAGCGTTTTTACCGTCAAAGATAATTACCTGTAATTTTCTACCACTTTTAATACTAAAAGGCATCTTTATTTGGATTTGAGGTAGCAGAGACGGAACAAAAGAGAAAATTATTCGGTTATTCATATACAAATTGCTGAGAGGAGTGAACGCTTGGGATATTATCTGAAATTACAACGTTGAAAAGCTTCATGCAGCTGTCAAGTCGTGGATGCCCCCCTGGCGCACAGAATGAGCCTACCTGGGCCCCCAGGCTGGGGCCCATCGGATTTGCATCCCTGATCTACGAAATAACCAGTGTGCCCAAATCCCTCATTGTACAAAACAAAACAAAACAAGGTTACCAAGTGTTGATATATGTATAGGTACATAAACCTTTGCGTATTCAGCTATACGTTTAAACAAATTTCATCAAACTCCAAGGCCAAAATCAAATATGATTTTAACACTGACAAATAGATAGATAGATAGATAGATAGATAGATAGATAGATAGAGAGTGAGAGGGATAGGAACGGGGGGGGGG
>CABFOQ010024979.1:0-10790 GCA_900660455.1 Gephyroberyx darwinii
TGCTGAAATTGCACAACTGTAAATTGCAAGTTATTCCTTGCACTACTTATAAATTGTATATTTCTTTTTCTTTTTGTATATTTTGAGGATCTTTTTTATACAGCGTATTGCCCTTAAATTTGTTTACTGTTTATTGTACAGTGATGTGTGCCTCTCTTGTCTTGTACTGCTGCAAACTGTAATTTCCCCCCGGGGACAATAAAGAGCCATCTATCTATCTATCTATCTATGGAAGAACACTTATATTAACACTTTAATATCCTAAAATTAGAAGTGTAATAAAAAAAAAAACAGGATTGTTACGCCTATTTCCACTTTCATTCGAATACGAATACAAATACAAATAATTTTGCTGTCTCAACAAATACAGATACAAATACAAATACTGGGCTCTCTGCACATCCCTAATAGTAGTTTAACCTTTTTGAGGAGTACAGTCATCCAGGTGTGATCATTCTAAAATGCATTCTAATGTATTCTAACATTGTAATTGATGACATCAGAAAAGGTTACAGTATAAATGGGACAGTTCCAGAATAGAACACTAAATTGGAACTAGAAATCTCAAAAAGCTCCTCAAAATTAGGTATTCTCCTTTGTAAAAAAGGTTCTACAAAGGAGAATACCTAAACTACTTTATTCCTATTTATGCTTATATGGATATGGATTTCATAGAATAGCCGAATATTTATTATATTTTGTTTTTTGCAATTCTGCTAGCATCTCCTAGCAACCATGGAAACATTTTGACATATATTCAGAAGATACTTTCTTATTTCAATGAATTTGCTAAATAAAAATCAAATGCCTCGGACCAGGCTAGTTTCAAAGCATAAGTTGCCACAGCAACTCAGCTTGAACTATGTTGAGCTTGCTTTGTGGAACTGAATAAACCTGAAAATGAGCCAGACTAAGTGACATAAGCCTTGCTTTGTGGAACACCCCCAGGTCATCTCAGAATAATACTTTGTAAACTGAGTTCCTGTGTACTAGCTGCCATTTATATGCTCTGTCACTGAGGTGTTCCACCCAAGTATTATTTTATTATATCAGGCCTCTCACTTTGTAATTGAGAGTGGCGTGTTGGGGTATCTTTTATTAAGGGTAGGTTTTACCTACGTTTCAGGTGTTCCTCTGTACATCAAGTACAGTGGTAGAATTTGGAAGCTTCATGAAGACATCATGAAGAGTTTTTACATTGACCTGGGCCACATCCGGCGCGCAAGCCGGTTCTGGTGACCTGCAAGATGGTCCAGAACCGTTATATCTATGTTAACAAACCAAACTCGCAAAAAAACCCCAAAAGATTTCCAGCTGCAGACATGTTAAAATGTCCAAATAAAATCCTTGCACAAAACTGCCAATGGATATTTTTAGGGCTCATTGGGCTTTTATTCTGAAAAGGGCCTCTGGTTGCATCACTAATGCACATAGAGAAGATTGCTTGCTTGCCAGGTTCAGCACGACATGCATTCTTGCCATCTTACTAAATGTCGAAGAAATGAAAGGTTTACAGCAAGGGAACACTGTCAGGGAACTCTCAAAAATCCACACACAAATGTAATTAAGTTCACATGTGTCTGGCAGTTTGTAAATGCAGGTCCTGTAAATAAATATAACATTGAAATGTTGATGAACATTGCAACTGTTTTCATTCTGTATATTTGTGGATTTTTTTTTTTTTACATTTATTTAAAACGAAACATATTTGTGTGTGCATTAGAAACAAACATTTGTGAACACATTTATTTGTGAACCTTTTATTTTTTACACTTATATAAAACGATAAATATTTGTGTGTGCATTGAAACATATTGTGAACAGTCATTTATATATAAATCGCAAAATATATTTGTGAATCGTATTGTGTTTGTGATTATTGAGTTAACTGAGCCCATATGTGGCCCATGCTGTGCATTTGGTGTCTCTATTCAACTGCTGTGATTGATGCGGGGAGAGACATCATAATATAAATATAACAATAAACCTAACCCTATTGTAGGATTCAGGCCTATAGGGCTTAAATATAATTACAGTAAGTTGAGCTCTTCAATTGATTACATGTCTTTTCAGGCTATAAAAGGTTTGTTGAACTCTACTCACCTAAGTATAGAAGTCCTGAGAGACAAGAGAAAAAAAACCCAATTGTCTTAGGGGATCCAGTTCTAACTTCCATCTATTTTTCTCAGTATGACTTTTTTTTTCAAAAATAAATAAAATATATATATATATGATTATTAAGTTATACTGTTATTTCTCCTGTTTTCATCTGAAGACAGTTGTAAGAAATTTGCTGATTCTTCACATAAAACCCAAACTTGACAAACATGTTGATATGCCTCCTGGATTTACTGTAATAAACAGTTTCCACTTTTCACTTTTTTAACTGTTTCAAGACAGTGAAAATGCATCTCAGATCAAGAGCGCAAACAACTAAACACCATTGGAACTGACCTTTATTCAAAGGTTGAATAAAACCTATAAATTGTACATATTAACTACAGAGATGTATGTAATTTATATCAAATCTTTCAAGAGATCAGAAACACATTGTGACAAAAAACAAAGCACTGGAGAAACAGAGTAACGGTGTAGCTTTTGTTCCTTTGAGGCAGAGCACTGGCAGCAAGTGGTGATGAGGAAAGATGTTCACTGGTAAATTTATTCAACCTACAATATGACATTCAGTGCCAGTGTCTGGACACGGTTACATTTGGAGCTTTGCATCAGGATCTATCTGGGTTCATTAGGACATCTTCCCTAAAATTTCCACTAAATAAAAGGGACACAAGACCGAGGCAGAGAGTTCTGAGGTCACACACTTTAAGCTACAGATAGCCACAGACTTTGAAGAGGAGGGAAGTATCTGGGAAACTCTGGAAGTGTTTGTGTAATGCAGTCATGATTGAAAGTTTGTGAACCACTTGCATAATTAGATTTTAGATTATACCATGTAATGCATCATCAAAGTTAATATTTTCTTAACTGAAATAAAGTATCTATATTTACCAATTTCACTTTTACAGGAAATCGTGCATGTATTAAATGAAAATAGTTTAAAGGGAATTAGTGCAGTTGCAAAAATGAGTGAACCTCCTCTTAGGTTATTAAATCAAATGGGCAAATAATTTAGGATAACCAATCAAAGGCTAGGTGTGTGGGGAGAAGTTTGTGTGGCACTCCAGAGAAACCTGGTCAGTTTGCCATTTCCCAATCAGGTGAAAGAAAAACACTATGCCACAATCTATGGAGATCGATTGGGTAGTGAGTGTTCAGTGAGTGATCCTTTAAACTTTTTGAAAAAAAAATGTAAACACTTAAATTAACAAATCCCATTTACAAAAATGAATAAATGTCACTTGGCTGCTGTGACTAAGAAATTTCCCCTCAGGTATTAATAAAGTACCTACCTACATCATATTTACTTGACCATTAAGTTGTGTGTGTGTGTGTGTATGTATGGAGGGAGGCTGCAGGGTGTTTATTTTTCATGTTTTTGAGAGTGGTGTGCTATGAGATTCTGTATATTTGGAAAGTGTGCCACAGAGGGGAAAAGGTTGGGAAATGCTGGTCTAGAGATAACAAAGCTGCCTGTCTTAGGTTTGCCAAATGACCTGGGCAAAGCTGAAGATTTCTGGAAGCCTGTTCTCTGGACAGATGAGTCCAAAATGTTTTGTTGCAATCAAAAAGGCCATGTTTGGCAACAACCATCGGCAAAATAACCAACGTAGCATGGAGGTGGGAATGTCATGGTCTGGAGCTGTTTTCCTCTGGACCTGGACGATTCAACATCATTAAGGAGAACCATGAATTCTGAGGGACACCAAAGAATTCATGAACAGAACATCAGGCCATCAGTCCGAGAGCTAAAACTGGCCCAAACATGGCTGTTCCAACAAGACCATAATAATAATCATTCAAGCAAATCTGGCAAATAATGGCTCAGGAAGTAGAAGTTTAGTGTTTTGGATTGGCCAAGTCAAAGTCCTGACCTAAATCCAACTGAGATGCTGTGGCAGGACCTGAAGCAGCTGTTCATGCGAGACAGTACGCAAAGGAGTTGGATAAGTTCTATAAGTGGGGAAGTTTATTTATATAGCCCTTTATCACAACCAAGCTGTAAAAACCTAACTAGGACAAGCTAACAGCAACCAGATTCATGAGAATCAGTTATCAATTGTAAATCAAATTTGACAATTGTGGTGTTTACAGAATATGATCAGTCCTCAGTCGACCAGGGGCTGAATAGATTTAACTTTATTCATCTATAATTTATTAAATAATGACCCTGTGTGGTTCACAAACTTTCAAGCATGGCTGTATATGGACAGTCAACATAACATTCCGTCACCAGAGTTCCCTTTAAATTAAAACAAAACAAAAAATTTAAAAAATCACCCATAATCTTACAATGTAAGACATCATCGATCTATGATGTTCAAAGCATTCCAGGAGTTATTGTGTTGTACTGACTATCCTTCAACCTGCCTCGACTATTTCTACTTCAGGTAGTGATTTCCTACATTTCCCATAATGCCTTTCGAGAATCCCCAGAGAAGGAGTGAGAACTGCTTTGAGCGAAAGGTGGGCACATGAATATAGCTAGCTAGTCAACTAGTGTGTCAACACTGGGGTATATCTATGATCACTGCCACGTCCCTTACTCAAATCACAACATGTCCTGTGGCATTGCATTATGGTCTATTGAGGACTGTCACTGGAGAAATTCGATCTCTGCAGCTTCTGTGATGGATATCTGCCTATATAATTGTCACATCACGATGTCTACCTTTGGCCAGTTATCCGCAAGAATAAGAAAAATACACCACCAAACAACAAAAGGGAGAGAGGTACATCAACAGCTGTTAAAAGTGTTTTAGGGTGGAGTTTTCATCTTTCATCACTTTGGTACGTGATCCCATGTTCGGTAACCACAACAGCCACTTAAACGCAAATTCAACAATTTTCTGTTTAAAATAGGTAAATAATTTACACTTACATCAGCCACAATATTAAAACCACCGACACGTGAAGTGAATAACATCAATTATCTCGTTGCAATGGCACCTGTCAAGGGGTGGGATATATTGGCAAGCAAGTGAATAGTCAGTTCTTGAAGTTGATGCGTTGGAAGCATGAAAAATGGGCAAGCGTAAGGATCTGAGCGACTTTGACAAAGGCCAAATTGTGATGGCTAGATGGCTCTTTATTGTCCCCAAGGGGAAATTGCAATTATGTAGCAGTACAGAACAAGAGCGAGGCACAGACGACTGGGTCAGAGGATCTCCAAAACGGCAGGTCTTGTGGGGTGTTCCCAGTATGCAGTGGTTAGTACCTACCAAAAGCGGTCCAAGGAAGGACAACCGGTGAACCGACGACAGGGTCATGGGCGCCCAAGGCTCATTGATGTGTGGGGAGCGAATGTTAGCCCGTCTGGTCCGATCCCACATAAGAGCTACTGTAGCACAAATTGCAGAAAAAGTTAATGCTGGCTATGATAGAAAGGTGTCAGAACACACAGTGCATCACAGCTTGCTGCGTATGGGGCTGCGTAGCTGCAGACCGGTTAGAGTGCCCATGCTGACCCCTGTCCACCGCCGAAAGCACCTACAATGGGCACGTGAGCGTCAGAACTGGACCATGGAGCAATGGAAGAAGGTGGCCTGATCTGATGAATCACATTTTCTTTTACATCATGTGGACGGCCAGAGCTGTTTTGGCGGCACGAGGGGGGGCCTACACAATATTAGGCAGGTGGTTTTAATGTTATCGCTGATTGGTGTATATAGCATTTTATAGTCATATCATTGTAGACCTTGTCTAATCTTCTAAGCTGGCATGTTTTATTGCTCTACATTTTTACAGTATTAGAAATTATTTTCAGATTTTTGAAGGTGTTGAGATGAATTATCAGATGTTTGAACTAAAGGAAATGATGACTTGTAACATACTAAAATAAAGAGCGGACATTTGACTATAAAAGTATAGTTCACTATGTTTCAATTATACTCACACTTTTTATGGTTCTGTCCTATTGTATTCATACATCATATATCATTTGTCTTTAGGCAGTATTCTAAAAGCACAGAGAGAGTCTTTCTTCCAAGCCAATCTAACAGGGATGACATTAGCACCGAGATGCTTTCAAGTAACTGTGGCCTTCGACTTGCTGAGGCGCTGAGTGTAAAGTGGCAACTAGTATTCATATTTAATCAGCTTGGCTGGGTCAGGCAACCTCAGTCTCAGAAAAGATTTTAAAAAGGATCATAAATATAAAGCCCAAATCTGATATTTTTTGGTAAGAATGAATTGGTAAACAAACTATATTACTTGCCAATTCAACACCGGCATCACAGAGTGAGGGACAAGAATGAAACTATGCAAGCTATTAGCTGAGATCAGAAAGAATGATACATATAAATTAAAATATGACATTTAGTAAAAGGTGTCAAAAATTAATACCAATACTGCACAGTTTTTAATTTCTGGCAACTGAGCATTAGTTAATACAGTGTCTGTGACAATAGGCCTCTCTTCTCTACATTTTATCCTTTTAAAATGTATTTCTACCTACTTATACAGTATAGAAGATGTATTTTCTCTCTTAATATCATGTAACATAATACAATGTTGTTAGTGGCCCATTTATCAAAAGAGTGGGTCAAAGCGGCTATGTGAATTAAGCATTATCAGTAAGCAAAGTCAGAAATATTAATTCCATTGCACAATTATAAATCTGGTCACATACAGAATGTAAGACTGGCAACAATTAATTACAAATAGAAAACAATGGTGAAAACACAGGCAGCCTAAGAAATCCCTACTTAGCATTAAATACTAGGAAGGAATTTTACCAAAAGGCAAGGGCAATTAATCCATCAGCTTGGCAACAGGGGCAGGGCTTAAATAGGAATGAGAATATACAGTATTCATATCAGAAATAAATGCCAGATGAATAAACTTCACGTTAGCGCGGTAGTGTGGGATCCAGAGAAAATACTGATCTTTTCCTTTTCCCTTTGTCTTTACAAACAAAAGATGAAAGTGGCTGTCATTTACTCATAATACTGATGATATATTATAACAACATATTTTGGTTACTGTGACAGTAAACTGTCACCCTAAGTAGCTTGAGAAAAGTCAGCTCAAGAGTCAGTTAACCTCTAGCTAACTAGCCATTAAGCTGATTTAGCAAAGCAACTGATGTGAACGTTAACATGCAACTACTAGTCAGTACAAACCCCAGCTACCAGATATGTTAGCAGTTGGAAAAGGTGTGGTGGTGACTTATTTTTGTTACTTTAATCAATTTGTTGAACACCTGATTTGAGCTTGCTAGGTCTACCAACAGCCAAACTGGACGTTTAACACCTGCCTGCTTGAAAATGGCCATGACATTGCAATTGAGAATCCCTGAAATGGACAATATCTGTGGTTGGCTTTTCATGACTGGGTATGTGATTAGAAAATTAAAATATTCTACCAAAGTGAATTTTTTCAAACAGCACACAATGATCTTTGAATTATCCATCTGCACTCACTCAGAGCAAGTTAAGGAAAACAGCCTCACAATGCAGATACAAAGCTCCACTATTGGCAATCCCAGAATCCCTTCACTTATTTGTTTCATTTGTTTAAATAAAAAGTAGGTAGCTAACTTATTGCACTTTTACCTTAGCACTGGTTATGTTCTTAGATGCTTGTTTAGGAAGGAAATGCACTTACGATTTCTGGTGACTAGTAGTTCTCTTGCCTACCTATGTTGAATGCACTTATTGTAGTCGCTTTGGATAAAAGCGTCTGCTAAATGCCTGTAATGTAATGTAATGTAATGTAGTGTAGTCTTAAGTATAGTGAAGAAAAGATCAGACAAACCGAGGAAAGAACACTCTTATTCTCTCGAAAAGCTCATGCCCAGTGGCCTCTTCCTCCCTGATAAAATTGTGTTTCCATGACAACTTGATGACAACTACTTCCTTATGTGAAGTCATTCATACAGCCATGAGGCTGTCATTAGGATCAGTCTCTCAATAACAATCTTAGAATTATGATACAAAAAATCTATGTTCTGTCTTTCAGCTTCCTCTCAAACCAGGTACTTGTACCCCATACCACCCCCACATCCCCAGGGTATGCCGCAAAAACCCACCATCCCAGTCCGCCAGGAGGAAAAAAGGAAGACAGAACACCTCTTTCCATTTTCCTTTGTTCCTTCTCTTCATGTGGAAACTGTTACATCAACTTTTTGAGGGGCATTTTCCCCAATACTCCAGTAATCTCTCCATTCCATGCCAGATCTTGCCTTCCACTCCGGGCCTCTAAGAGGAGCTGTCTGTCTCAGGAACCTTGGAGGGGGTTTCCTCTGAGGGTGTCTCACTGGAGATCCCAGTATCTCCATTCTCTGGTCCATCACTTACTGACATCTTCTCCAGAGCTGCAAGACAGACACAACGAGATGGACATTCAAACAGAAATCATCCTCCATAACCTCATCTTTTTCAATAGTAACCATCTGCAACACATTGCCACAGGATCAGTTTGTAACAATCTATGTCTGGCATATTGTATCCTAACCCAACCTTGAGTATTAATCTAAGAGTGGAGATGCATGTCGGCTAAATTTATTGTGACCAACTGAAAGGGCAAGTAATTTAATACCAACACTATGGCTGGTCCCATTCACATCTTTTGGTGAAACTACACAATCCATGTAATTTGCCTTATTTCATGTTGCCTTACTTGCCAACTCTAAAATACTAAATATCACTAAATGTAAATAATCTCTCAATACCACTATCTAATTTCATATTTACATCAAAATTAAACTTAAATTAAAAAATAAACCTGTCATTACACAGTGAAAAATGAAGACCTCTAATAACTGTAGTTAAGAGAGTTTAATGATGTTCAAGATATTTTGGGGTCTATACCATTTGCTATGGGCGTGTTGTATGGGTGTGGCCAGTGGTGAGCTGGGTTCTGAGCTGGTGAGCTAAGCAGGGACGTCATAGCAACAACAACAATATAAGAAAGCAGTAAGAAAAAAACCCAGTAAAGCTAAATGTTCAAAAACACTGAACATCAGCAGTGCTTTTTATTGCAAATTGACTGCATTAGCCTAGGTGTTCTTCAATGCCTTCAATGAATGTGTAGACAGCTCATCAAGATAAGTGTTGGGGCTGGAACTTGACCAACTGAGGGGAAGGAGGGTGGGACTAACAATACATGTCCTGTCTCAAGTAGAAAAGTTGCATATTGTAGCTTTAAGACTTTTTCAGGTTTTTTTTTTTTTTAAGATGTTTTGCCTTAGTTAAACAGTTCAAAGATGATGACGTGACAAAGATCCCACGCTGGATTCAAACCAGGATGTTGCGGTTATATTAGCCAACTGAGCCATCTGAACACCCCAACTTTATCAGACTTTTTAAGGAGCAACGGATAAGGCGTAAGTGAAAAAACAGGAGTTTCCAAAAAATATTGCAAGATATAGAGAAAATGGGATTCCTTACAACCGTGCAGACCTGGTAGACCACCAAAACTATCACCATCAGATAGACAGTACTTAAAGCTTTCATCTTTAACAAGGTCCACACTTGCTTCAAATATGAAAAAACACAGGTGTTTCTATTGATCCTTCCGCTGTGAGAAGACAACTCAATGCTATGGGTCTGAAAGGATGAGTAGCTGTCAAAAAGACGCTACTGACAAAAGGAAATTGACAATAGAGAAGAACAATATTTGCACTATAACACCTAAACTGGACACCTGAGATGTGGAGTAAAGTTTTATGGACTGATGAGTCTAAATTTGAATTTTAAGCAATGAAAGACTCTCGCGAACCATGTCTACAACCATCAGTCAAGCATGGTGGAGGATCAGTGCAAGTTTGGAAATGTATAACAGCACATGCCGATAAATCTTAATAAATCATGCAATACCCTCTGGAAATTGTTTGATTGGAAACAAATTCTTCAGCAATTTAATGACCCCAAAGACACTGCTAAGAAGATCAAGATGTATTTATGGTGTTCTCAGAACAATGGACTGGCCACCCCAGAGCCCAGACCTCAACATCATTGAATGGGTTTGGGATTACATGGATTGTGAGGAGCAGAAAATACAACCAATTTCTAAGACTGAACTTTAGAGCATGGAAAAATATCCCTGCAGATTTATTTGAAAATGTAGCGTGTGAGAACTCGCCTCACACAGGGGCACCAAAATATGTAGTGTGTTGCGTCGTTATGAACCATGAGACTATTTGGTCAATTCCGGAAAATTGACAATTATTGAAGTTATTCTTAGTAGTTAATAATAATTAACACTCACGGGGCACCACCAGTTTACACTGGAATAGTCTCTTTATAATGATATCAGTCTAATAATCAGAAGACGTGAGCTCTAGATTTCAGTGATTCTCTACCTTCATGTCCAGGATATATCAATGACACACAAAAGTCAGTTCTTTATAAATGCAAATTTTATTAATTATCTAAACAAATACCAAACAAGAATGAATACATGTATACTACTGAGCTGTAATGCGTCTAATTGTCGTACCGTGGCAATAGCGAAAGAAGGCTTGGAGGACAGCTGACCGTTTCCAGGAGACGCAGGACAGAAGGAAAAGGACAGAGAATAGTGGAGAGAGAGAGAGAGAGGGTATTCTAACCTCACTTTCACAGTTCAACCCTGCCTTTGCATCACCCGTGCATCAACAAGAAAGTTGGTTACCGTCTGGTGAATAGGGTGTCAGCGGCGTCCTCGTCTCCGTGGTAACCGTCGCGCAG
>CABFOQ010024980.1:6954-17390 GCA_900660455.1 Gephyroberyx darwinii
TTCTGTTTGACATATTCATATTTTGTCGAGAGAGAGAGAGAGAGAGAGAGAGAGAGAGAGAGAGAGAGAGGTGGCGGCAGGTGTTGTAACCTTCCTGTATATTAGTTCTTAGTTGAGCCCTCATGTTCTCATCCTATCGAACACCAAATCGAGAGAGCTTAGTCTCTAAGCACAGAGCTCTGGGATGATGTTTGCTCATCGCTGTGACACACACACACACACACACACACACACACACACACACACACACACACACACACACACACACACACACACACACACCCAGAGGGGACCGAACCATCAATAACAAGGTATGATGATTTAAAACTGTTAAAACCACAGTCCACCCTTCCATTCTATTGTGTGTACAGGTGGATCCCCAGTATGCACTTCATTACATGGCCACCTTTTATTTGTCCTGTTCTACACTGGTTCATTTTCACAGCTGCCCCTGCTGCCTAATCCACCCCCCACCACCAACCGGTCTTGGCCAGTGTGACTCTTGTTTTTCCGTGGCCAGCCGTGTACATGTGTAGTGATTCACCACATTTTGGGGGAAATGTGGTATATTTGCTCTGAACTAAAAAGGTCTTTGATCACAGCTTCAACCTCCTCCAAAGTGCACCTGTGCTTTATTGAAGCCACACTGTACTCTTCCACAATCATCAAGATGATAATATACTAATTTATCCAGAAAGTATTGGATTAGTTTCTAACCCATAGGTTGTAAATTAGAGGATGATGTAGTGAACTACATCTCTAAGATACTGTGGTTTCACCCTGTAAAACTTAAAAATATATCTCATCGCATCTCGTATATAGGTTACTGTCTGCAGCTAATCTATTTGCAAGGGAAAATGTTTTCCCTTTTACAGTTCTTTGGCCTACCATACTCTCATTGAACAGCAGCTTCGCCTCAGTGGTCAGTTTATGCATAATTTCATGCATATGCCTAGCAAAATGATGCCTCGGTTTAATTGACTCTGAGTAATTTTGCTCCATCTGGCTCCCGAAGCTTGCCTCAGATCTCAACTTTTCTGTGAAAACTGTTTGTTGTCCGTCTGCAGGCTAACGGGTATGTCTAAAAAGATCATATTAGTCCATTTCCCTCCGTTCCATGTAGCCATCTGTCACATGTACGTCTACCCATTCATTTTCTTTTTTACCCCCCTCCATATCTTTCTCTTTCTCTCTGTCTCTCGTCCTCTCATATCTATATCTCCAGTCTATTCTAATCTCTGAGAGAGGAGTTGCAGTAGAGTGAATGTGTATATTTGAGGGGGTCCAGCAGTCTTTCTGGCCCTCATTTATCTGCTTTTACTGTGCCCACTTTCTCCAGAGCTGGATTTATAGGGGAACTGGGTCCTGTCAAAACCTAGCCTCACACTACCATGTGTGCTGATGATAGAGCGTGTGAGTGTGTGTGTGTGTGTGAGAGAGAGAGTGAGTGTGAGGGTGTGTGTGAGAGAGAGAGAGAACTTCACTCTCTTTCTGGCTCTTGATGTTTTGTGTGCTTGTGCATATGGGTGAGAGAGAACCGAGAAGGATCTGCCAGCCAGTGAGTTATTGTTCATTTTTCGTCACACAGTACGAACACAGCACAGGCTAATGCATATGTATGCCTCTCAGTACTTGCAAATGGATGAAATTCATGTCCATGCAGATTATTTTAAGCCCCTGTGTTCCATTTACATGCTCCCACTTGACCATACTGCCCGTAAACACAATATTTCCTTCCATTGCCACACCGGCGATACCTCTGAAAAACAGTGCCTCGAATGTCCTAGCCACTCTGAAGAATTGGCTCAGTGATATAAAGTGATGGATGTCACCACATTTTCTGCAATGAAAACACATCGTAAATAGTTTTTTAGTCCCCCAAACACATATGAATAGTTTCATAATGAACTAGGCATGCTGTCAGCCAATATAACCAGTTTCTGCCAGCAGACAGAAATTTGGGAGTCAAGACTTAAGCTTTGATCAACCGGTGAAGAGAGCGGTGCATTCTTGCTTCCTTCAGTTGAGAGCAATTTCCAAAATGAAGTCATTTTTAATTTGGTAATCTGGAGAAAGTCATTCCTGCTTTTCTCCCCTCACTTTTAGACTACTGTAACTTTTTTTATTCTGGCATCAATAAAAAGTTTCTGTCACGTCTCCAGCTCGTTGAAAATGCTGCAGCTAGGATTTTAACTCGAACAAGCAGATGAAATCACATCGCTCCAATTCTGTCATCTTTTCACTGTTCCCTGCTCGGTTTGGGGTTTATTTCAAGATTTTACTTTTAAATCACTTCTTAAAACTTCTTTTCGTGGAATTGCTTTTACCTTTTTTCTTAATATTTCTACTATTATATTATTTTTAATTTATTGTCTTTGTATCCTGTGCAGTCTTTTTGTTTTACTTGTTTTCATTTATTTTTATTATTTTACAATGTTTGCTTTTATTTGATTGTTAAAGCACTTTCAAACTTTAAAAAAGTTCACACTTGCCGCTGATGATGGCAGTCACTTCCAGCCAGTCAGTGCGGATGATTTATTAATCTGTTTTTCCACCGCATGTCAGGTGGGCTAAAGAGAGGAAGAGCTCCTGAATTTGTCTCTTTGCAGAAATAGTGCTCTCCTCTATACAGGTGGATCCGATTCTTTTTGAATAGCTTTTTGAATAGTTGCAATGAATCAAGCTATAAAACCCTAATGTGTTTCATATGGGCCAGGCTATTCTTGTTGCTGGGCGGACCTTTCACACTACCTAAAAACAGAGCCCCAAGAAACTCAGACTGGGTACAATTTGAACCCTGCTGGAATCGAAACATAAACGTAACACTGTGCTCTACAGTAGTGGATCTTAAAGTGGGATCTGAAGGGCCCTAGGGCCTTAACGTTATATAGAATAGTTCCAGGGTGAACAACAAGAAAAAATAGTTAACAGTTCAATTTTTATCATAATTATCTAACTAATACAATAGATGTATGTCCAAGTCAACTAACTATGGACTTGGGGGCTTTCAGTCAAATACCTATTTACCTATATTTATCCAGAAAAGTGTTTTTGCTGAACATACACACACACATTCACACCTGGCGGATCCCCAGTACAACCACAGTCTTCTACCGCCCATTGAGCAGATGCACTGGAGCAATATGGGGTTAAGTGCCTTGCTCAAGGGCACCGTAATGACCTTGACGGAGCATCAGTCATTCACTCCCCATCCACATTTTCCCAGCCATTGTGGATATTCAAACTGGCAACCTCTAGTCACAGCCCACTCTCTAAACTCTAGGCTGTGGCTGACCCCTCAATTTAGGGTCCTCTAGATGGGAAAGTTTGACAACCCCTCCTGCGTTTACAAGTCCTCGCACCATGGTGAGTGCTACTCATCATAACATGAGTTACTGGGAGCTACAGTGTAAGATTTAACAAAGTATAACCGTTGTGGTGTCAATTCCAATTCGACAGGAAACCACCACCTCTGCAGTTAGGCCTTGACTGTAGGCAGTAGCATTAAGTCAAATTGATCTTGACAGCTTCAAAATGAACTACATTGAACCGTCAAGAAGCCGGACTGCACCGTAACTTCTATGTCAGAAAGCGATAGGTAGGTGGGTACAGCATGCTGGTGGGATGTTGAGGAGGTTTAGGGTGAGTGGGCTACACTGCAGCTACTGTGCATAACCCCCATGTGTCTGTAGGCCCTCAGTTTGAATTAACTCCTGTGTTGTCTGCTAGACAGGACCTGCTGTGGGGAAATTCAATGAAAGCAGTATTTCACTGGGCGTGTGTGTGTGAGAGAGGGAGAGAGAGAGAGAGAGACTACTTTACTCAGTTGCAGGCCTTTGGCTTGTTTTTGTGTGCTTCTGTGCATGTGTGTCTGTGTATGTGCGTGTGCGTATGACCCAGTCAGCACAATAAGAAGGCATAATGAAGACAGTATTTCACTCCCTGTGTGTGTGTGTGTGTGTCTGTGTGTGTGTGTGTGTGTCTGTGTGTGTCTGTGTGTGTGTGTGTGTGTGTGTGTGTGTGTGTCTATTGGAAGAAAGTTTGTCTGTGGCGTTTTTATGCTATACATATGTCGTTTTGCGACCGCAAGAACTATCCAGGGACGTAGTATTGTTGGTACTTAATTCCAGGAACTTCAACCTTTCCGACCGAGGGAACTAGCCCTGAAAAGGTTCCTGTGGGATAGTTCCTGGCCTAAAAATAGTTCCTGCTAGCGAGGTAGTACTTTTTGGGGGACCAGGAACCATTGAGCGGAGTTGCAGTACTGAACAACGCAAAAATCAAGTCAAGTCCACCAACCTCCATTTTTAAATACTGGCTTGTTCAATCTCTGCTTTAACTTTGGCGTGTCTCGTTTCCGAAAAACGATTGCAATATCAGTTCATACCAAAGCAGTGTTGGAGCAAACTGTAGAATTTTCAGTTTCACTTTTGTTTTAACAACGGAGGCTCTGAGGGAATGAGTGACGTGCTACTGGTCTACTGGTCTACTGGTCTACTGGTCTGTCTCCTAAGGGGACGTGCCTGTGGTGTGGTTACAAGCAACAGCTGAGTGATCGCCAGCGAGATTAGTCTCTGGCGCCACAGAGAACATAACAAGATACCCATCAGGCCCAACGTTAGAGATTGATTTAGATCAATTTCTATACATTGACCAACTTTTTATTTTGTGGTGGATCAACGCCATAGCTGCTTGAACCTCCTCCATGTTTGATGTTGTTGTGGGGTCATCGTGTACCTAAATGGGTGCGGTGGGAAAGCAACCTAAACTCTTTTGGGGAACTAAAAAGGTTCCTGCTGAGAATGTTCCTGCTCAAAAAAGTACCCTAAAGGTTCAGGTTCCTGCAGTTGGACAACGCTGACCAAGCTGACCAAGAAAAACTACAGTTAGTGCTATAGGGCTAAAGGTTAAACTTTTAACGTCTTTGTCTCAAACAGACAAGAAAAAAACAGTGAGATTTGCTGCTTGAAACTCATCAAGCTATGAGTGAAGCAGTATATAAAGATGAGAAATACCCACTTATACTGTACTTGTTTTATAGAAAGACACCTTCCTCTACTTACCATTACAGTTATTTTCCCTATGATACAGCTCTATGATACAGGCATATTTTCCACATCTTTCAGTTTTAATATGACTGGTGTCTTGCCGGGAAATAAAATGGGGCGTGATGGTTTGATTCACCCAAGCTTCTCGAACCACATTAGAGAGCTAAGCCATATGGCTGTAAATACATTGGAGAGGTGATGACTCAATTGTTGGACTCACTCAGAGAAAGAAAAAACAAGTTTGTCCTCACTTTCATTCTGCCTTTCTGTGCATCTGTCTTGTCTTTTTTCTAGGTACCACCCATTTTTCTGAGTCCGTCATTGACAAGCATTTTTCACATTGACCTATACACTAATAACGAAAGTGAGTTTGAGAGCAGAAAGTCACTGGTTTGAATCCCTGGGTGGGGGCAGTGAATGAGCAATGCTCTCCTCTCCCTCAACAGCTACAATTAGAAGTTCCCATGAGCAAGGCACTGAACCCGCTACAGTTCTAGTGGAGCTGTTCAGTCAGTCGCCAACAGTACAACAAGACTGCAGTAGTACTGAGCAGCACCCTCTGAATATTCTCCCATGCTGTTGCTGTCTTCTCTCATCTCCAGTGGTTAATTCTCAACTGTAGGGCAGGCCTCCATGGATCCCAAATGTTGCGGAGGAAATGCCTGGAGCGCCTCTGAGTTTTGTAAACGCCCTCTTTGCTGAAAATGACACACGCTAGATGTCAGAATTTGATCGATGTAGACGATTTGCCTCCCTGCTTTTTGCAAGTTTCTCGGTTTTGGTTGCCGCTCAAAGTGACATGTGTTTTTGTAATTCTGTCATGTCAGCGCAATGGATACCATAACGGCATGGTGTAGATGTGACCACAAACTTCTCATTAGTCAAGAAGAATAAAGCGTGATCTTTCCTGTCCAAGTTAGGTCAGGGTAAGGGTGAAGTAAGTGAAATTGTAACCAGTTAACATGCACAGCGATAATAATTTAAAAGTATACTGTAATGTGATACTTAGTTGATTCCCATAGGGAAATGCTGTTTTCTTTTGAGATCATGTATGTCTTTTCCCAGGGAGGCCTGGCCAAGACCGCAGCAGCACATTTAATTACAGACAGAACAACACCTTATAGACAACCTGATGAAAAGAAAGGGAGTGAAACAGAGGCACAGTCCTTCATTCAAACTTATTCAAAGCCTCAACAGGTCCCAAGAGATTCATCTTCCATGGTCCTGAGTGCTTTTTAAACCTCTGTTGATCTATGCTCTGCTCTGAGCTCCAAAAAACTTCTCCTTCTCTTCCTCCCTCTCTTTCAGCAATGGGTCAGGTTTAGTAATCATGAGAGCTTTCCAAGTAGGTGAAACCTCCAACCCACCATGGCTCCACCTCAGAGCTCTCTTTGATGCTGATGCAGAGGACGGCCCAGAACAATAGAATCCAACACCCACTAAATTAATAGTAGTGATCTATGCTAAAGCTAGTATAGATGCTGGATCATACACAGTCACAGTTAATCATGCTGTCGATGAAGAACCGACAACAGTGACATATAATTTCCATTGCTGGGTGTAAATCATAACATGGGAACAAGCTTTGAATCCAAACACTATTCACTGCCTTGTGTAACTGGAAGGTGATGGTTAGCAGTGCTAATATGCCTCTCTCTCTCTCTCTCTCTCTCTCTCTCTCTCTTTCGCTCTCGCTCTCTCTGTCTTTCTGTGTCTCCCTAGGTTGGTGGTTTGTGAGTACAGCAGAGGAGCAGGGTTGGGTGCCGGCCACATACCTGGACTCACAGAATGGAACCAGAGATGACTTGGATCTGGGCACCTCCAGGACTGGAGAAGGTTAGCACACGCACACACACACGCACACACACACACAAACACATTACTGGATTCATAAAACACAGAAACGTCATTCTGCCTGACTCATTATTCTAGAAATGTCTCTTTGGAGCAGATCTTGATTTCATCATTATTGGGAGACAGTTTTGGCAGGCAGTGTTTCAGTGCTCAAATCTCAATCAGAGACAGAAAGCAGTGCAGTTAGTACTAAACATGGGGGTGTGTGTGTGCATACATGCAACCCAACCCAACCCCCACACATACACACTCACACACACACACACACACACACACACACACACACACACACACACACACACACACACACACACTTCCCAGTCACACATTAGGAACCTTGAAGACCCTAGCCACAGCACCATAAATAAATGGCACCAACCCGCAGCCAAACGCTTTTTGTCCAAACCAGGCTGCTGCTGCAAAGCAGATATTTTGGCACTGCAGAAAATTCCTTTAAACTCCCCTGGGAGTCTCAGTTCTTGCAGGGAGCCTCATTTTGTCGTGACCTCTCCTGCCTGAATGTTTAGTCTGACTGTTTGGATGGTGCATTTCATCACTATGCCATAAGCTGCTTTCTGCTTTGTGGCCCAAGGGGGTTGAATATAATGAAATAAACACACGCAAGTATGCCCACCCATGCAAGCATGCATGCACAAAAGTGTTTGCACACATGCATGTGCCCACACACACATATACATGCAGTTGTCCACACGCGCACAAACACATAAACACACACACATACACACACTGTTTCTATCAGTGGTAAAGTGTTCCATGGAGTAAGTCATGGTGTAATATGGTTTAGTTTGAGCACCACCAGACTATCCAGCTAACACTGGCTGTCTCTCAGTAAGACATGCTTGCTACCTATGTCACTATGCGCTGTCACACACATTCTCCTACACACACACACACACACACACAGACACACACAGTGCTGACAGTTCCTACACAGCTGCCATGGCCCCTATTTTCTTGCTCTCATTCTTTACACATATTCCCACTCACACACATACACACTTGGTAGGGGTCGACTAAAATAACAGACTGATGGTGGACATGGAGTTTTAGTTGCCTGCAGATTGGATCTAGTCATTATGTTGAAAAGGACACACTCGCCTACCATTTGACGTGTATTCTCTCATTAAGTTGCACTAGCTTTTTCATTTTCTTCTTTCGCTGTTCACCCATACAACACCTGTGCATGTGAGTGTGCATGTGCAGGAAGTGTCTGAGTGGCACAGGTATACACACAGACACACACTCTCTCCCTCTACCTCCAAGCTCTATCGGTGTCTCCCGTTTTCCCATTAGGCCTGGTGTCTTCGTGTTTGCACACATCGTCGTTTCGTATCTCTGATCTCCCCCTCGCCGTCTCCTCGCTGTCTCACACATCTCATTATCTCAGCGCGCCCTGTAACCTAATTCCAGTGACAGCCCGGCTCACCGAAGAGGAACCGACAGACGCAGCCCGGCCCCCTGAAATTACCTCAGAATAACATTTCCCTTTGTGCCTTCCCTTAGCTGATATTTCAATTAGGAGGTCAACAGGAGTAGGGTGGCAGTTGGTGGGATGGAGGGAAGGGAAGAGCAGAGAGGGAAAGGAAGCGAGGGGTGGAGGGAATGACAAAGCAGCAGAAGGACAGGGAGGGAGGGATGGATGGAGAGATGAAAGAGAAAGAGAGGGAGGAATGGGAGAGATAGGGAGAGAAGGGCAGAAGGTCGAGGGAGCCAGCGATGGAGAGAGAGGAGGAGAAATTATATTAGATTAACCGAGGAGAAGAGAGTGGAGGAAGTGTTGTTGCCATCTATCCTTCCCCCAAATGAATGTCTTTCCTCTTCCTGTGGCCTCAGAGATTGTATTAAGAGAGGAAAATGGCTCATCATGTCAGGAAAGAGAAACATAACCACAAATGATTGCCGATTCATCATGGAGACTAATCGGCAGTGCAAGAGGTTGAACACCACAGATAAGAGAGTCCAGAACACAACAGCTGCAGATTCTGCACTAATTCAATGGAGAATACAGTAATGCTAGTCTACGTGGCTTGTTAGCAAGTTAGCAAACATAGCTACACACATGCACTGCTTATACAACAATGTGTTTTGTTATAAAATGTATGTTATCTCACAATCATAACAACCTTTAGCTATGTATATATGTATATATTGTATATTTTCATACATCAGTGTATCACAGCAGTCCATGCAAGGAATCAATGAAGACCCCAGAAGTAAGGTCTAGTGCCAGATGACATCATTTGATTCATTTTCTTACAAGAGTTGTGCGAACATTTGCAAGTAAGGTGTGAAGATTCTTATTTTAATTGAGTTTCATCCTTTTATCAAGTGGATAGTGCTCATTATAGAACAGACATCGTTTCCTCATGATTTTCTCAAGTGCTGTATGTGCTGAAGCGCCCAGGTAGACAGGAGTGAAGTGACTGCCCTGATTTCTGGCTCTTGTTGAAGACCACAGAGCCATGATGACCGCACCGTGGTTAAAAGGGGAAGAGATTGACGGAAAAGTAGCTTTGGCACGGTCATGGTTTAATATACCAGCACCCAAATACACTTAAGCTACACCAGAGAAAATAATATTACAGTACGGTACACACGATGACTCTGTTATGAGGGGAATTTTCCTTGTCAGTGGGTGGGAAGGATAATCACTCTTTGTCTGACGTTTCAGGAAATATCACTAGCGAGAGCACTAGCTGTCTTCATTGGCTTCATGTGTTCGACCATCACACATCATTCCAAGATGCCCGCTGGCTGACTTTAATAATATGTGTGGGAGACGAAAATGGGAAAAACATGTCATTATTTTTGATGGTCAATGTGAGGTAGAAGGCTTATACTGTCATGAAGCGGCAGTTTTTATTTTTGTTTCAAATTCACGAGGGGGATGGTAGAATGGCATAGCTTGCTTTTATCTCGTCTTTTCCTTAAAGTAAGGGGCGGATGCATGTCATGATGTACGTGAACAAAGGAGAAGCCCTGTCCGTTCATCCTCCCATATATCGTATTATATTGCTGCCGCTTTGTGTTTACCCAGTAACTCCAAACCTTTCAGAAATTAAGAAATATTACTTTTTAATTGACACATATTTGAAATTGCAAAATGTGTTTTGGACGTGTAAACTTCTGAATACAAAACAACAAATGACAAAATTGATGTTAGGATGGAAGTTAGGATTTCACAGCAACTAACAGTTACTTGACTAATATACTGCATTTTGCAAATCCTTCTTCATTGCAAGGGCTAATCTGTTGGATTCACACTTGACCTAGAAGTTGTTTATTTGCCAGCTTCCCATTGAAAATCTTCCGCCTGCTACTAACAACAGCTTTAATGCCTTTGTTCAGTTTGCTAATCCATGCTTCTTACCTCCATGTTTGGTTGTTTTCCCTTTTGGTTGCTCATCCTCATCAGTTACTAAGAGACGCAAGGCCCACCTGAAGAGGCTGGACCGCCGCTGGACCCTGGGGGGCATAGTCAACCGCCAGCAGAGCAGAGGTGACAACAGACAC
>CABFOQ010024983.1:0-10442 GCA_900660455.1 Gephyroberyx darwinii
TAACAAAAGATCACAGAGCATCCCGCGCCTCCTCTGCACCTGCAACTCAGTCAACTACTCAACACACTCAAGTTAATGACTGTGACAATCACCAGCATCTCAATTCAGCTCTCCTCATGCCTGGAGATTAATTGACTTTTGAAACAAACTCCAGGCCTGCGTATCCTGCTGGGGTGGGCTATTCAAGCAATGACACTGTACAGAAACAACATTATTATAATGACAATTTATGTCACAACAGCAGACTCCTACTTGACTCCAAATGTAATTTTCTGATAAAAGAAACCCCGCAATTAGGCTGAACAGATGCTGTCACATTTACAACAACATCTACAAACACAGCTTGGATGAGTAGCATGGTTGCAATACACACAGTGAAACTTTTTCCCCAAGGCACAGAAACTTTGTTGTAAAACATCCTCAACAGTTAACCATGCTTAGAAAAATAAATGCACGCTGCACAAACGTCCATACCTGTGTCTTAAAACCACTTAGGCTATTGTAAAATGGCTGATATACACACATGAACCTCTTGAATACAGACAGGGCTGCCAAGTTACATCAGCATTGACTAAGGATGCTTGGCAAACTTTTCTCATTCAATTTTTAGCAGGCAAAAGGAATTTGTCCCTGAAATTGCAACTTCTAATCCTCCTGTCTCTCTGCAAACAGCTGTATTTGACTGATATGTTAGGTAATCTAGCCGCCTCGTTTTTTTTTTTAATGTTTGGAGCCTTTGAGACGATTGTACCAGAGGTGGATTGCAGGCAAAAAGCTCAAACTGGTCAAGTATGATAGAAATAAAGTGAGGGTAAAGTTTTTGGTACTGAGAATAGAGGGACATTTTTTAACAGCTGACAAGGTGAGGAAGGTACTGTAACCAAAATGGTACAATGAACATACACCATAATGTCAACAAATTGTTAACAAACGTCATTCTCTTGTTGGGGAAACATCACCGACATCATCAGTTTCTTCCGCAGATCCTTTTGATGGTTAATTGCACACTCTTACACATGCAAAGCAGTCATTCTACTTTTGTAAATCTCCAGAAACGCAGTATTGGAATATCATAAAGAGTGACAGCCCATCAAGAGTGTGGATGTGGACACCATTCACAAGTAGCGCTTTGTGGCTGGCAGCCAGGCAGAGTTATTCATGATGTGAGTCAGGCTTGAAAGTAGGCCACCCTAAACAACAAGAGACATCCAGGTAGTTGAGAGGAGACTGCAAATCCCCTGGATCCATTATTGAAGGCATTCTCTAACGGGGCAGAGAGCATTCTAATTGTCACTTACTAAATCAAGTCCTTATCTCTGTGTGCATTTATAGTACTCGGCTATACCAGACTAAATTGCATTTGCAGTAAATATATCCCTGGTGGGTATAATTATGAGAATTCTCAACATTTTTTTTTCTAAATGGAAGACATGCCATTTGCTGTGGCTGGATGTTGTCATTTGGCTCGTCAATGAGATGTAAAAGTCACAGGCAATCGTTTGATTCCTGATGAGGGTGTTAATAAATCATTACTACAGCTATAAATAGAGAGTTGCCAAGCAGTTGTGAAATTGACTTCATGTATTTATTTATGTTAAAGCAACAGGCATTAATTTTGAATGTTCTGTGACAAGCTAAATACTCTTATGCTGGGTGACAGGGCTATGAATTTGGGTCAAGCTCCTAAAGAAGCACATTGAAAAAAAAACTCAGTGTTAAGAGCAATAAGGAAAATGATGTGGATTGATTGGTTTTGTGTGTGTGTGTGTGTGTGAGGTTTCACTGTGTATGGTTTTGCTTATGTGGGATGAGAATGAGCAAGAACCTCATCTCTGTTGTTTGCCTGCTCCCAAATGGACTCTCCTGCATGGTCAACAAATCAGTTCTGATAGGGCCAGCACTGCACTGTATAAGGTATCAGAATCTCATTAAACACTTATTCCAGTGGTGTTTCAGTTGCTTGCACCAAACTCTGTAGTGTTGCTATGGATACCAGACAAGTTACCAACTGCTGAACATGGAAACATAGCAAAGGGTGGAGATTCTCTGGTGATTAGATACAACAAAGTAGGATTTGATCGGTTGCGCCAATATCCAATCACAAACGGTGTAAATTGACAGCACCAATATCTGGAACAGACACAATAACTCCATTCTCTGACACAGAACAGAGCGCGCCAAGAACGGCTTGATAGGAGCATGGTGATATTCATCCGGTTATTAATGCATGGTGCGCCAGCCAGATCACTGCCTCTGATGTCGCTCCACAGAGAGCAGAAATAAAGGGGAGTGGGTAGAGAGGGGAAGAAAGAGTAGGGGAGAGAGAGAAGCAATTGAGGGTGTTGGCAAGTTGATGATATTGGGTATTTGAATGAATGATGGAGATCAGAAGACAAAGGCGTGACTGGCATGTTAATGACTCTATCTTGTATGAAAGAAATTCACTGGTGCTATTTACCAAGAAAAACTATATGCAAATAGTGACATTTCTTCCTCTCCCTGATCCAGTGAGCCTTTCACCGCTATGCAGATATACAGTAGTAGCCAATGTGTTTACAGTTGTATCCTCTCCCTATCCAGTAGTGGTTGACTGGAAAGTATATAAGTGGCATTTGCTGCTTTCAAGTACAATAGATTAGTAAGGTAGATTTGGTGGTCTGCTCTTGAAACAGCAATGTCCCTTTTACTAGTGGCTCTTTCTCCTCCAAGACCCTTGAATGAAGCAAGAGCCTCTTGTAGGTATGCTGAATTACTGGCTTGAAAAATCATTGCCTTTTTAGAATGGCTTTATAAAAAATCCAGGCAAACCTAAATTATAGCATGATCAAAGGTTATGTAAGTTCAGTGTTAACCTAACAATGCGAAAGGTGTTATGCAATTTATGAAAAAGAATGTCGTGGAGAAAGCACTTACCAGAATGTACCTGCCTATGGCTCACATGAATGACAGTCTTAAACCACTTATCACAGTGAGAGCCTTTTATGGGCTGCACTCAACCGCTGGCAGAGCTCTGGCAGAGACTGTCTCTAGAAAAAAAAGTCTCTTGTATACTGTACATGCAGTGCTCTTAATCCCTTTTCATCTACTGTACCGTAGGTGGGCTTTGCATTGAGGGAGCTACATGTACTTCAATAATAGTAGCCCAGAGCTGGTAGATTGGTATGATGATTGCTTGAGTGGGTAGAGGAAACCACTGATATGAAGGGACAGTAAAGGTGACTGCAACACATCACAGACAGGGCCTCCCTGGACAGTGTAGTGAGTGTATCAATCTAGTCAAGGGTCCTAATGGAAAGACAGGAAGAAAAGAGACTTGTGAAGACATTTTGAGAAAGCCTCGGTGCCGCTAACTGCTGTTGTCATTAATACGCATGAACCCTCTTTGACTTGGCTGAGTAGCTGCAGGTCAGGATTTAATAAACGCTGTTGGATTGTATTACCATATACATGACTGCTTCCTTCCCCACAGCTACACATAATAAATATCCAGGCCACCTATGGATACATGTCTGATAATGCGGTTAAATGATCCACAAAATTCATTTTCCCATTCTCCGATATTCCACTTTCAAGTCATCTGAGGTTATAGATATCAGTAGACAAATAAACATATCCTACTGTAGGAGTTTTGACCAGGAGATTTGTCTACACTCCAGGATTGACCAAAGGACAATTGCCAAAGAACGTTAGTTGGCCACAAATGTGAAGCCATCACAGCTCAGAATGTTTCCCCCTGATTTCCTCTAGATAATGATAAATGCTGCTCTTCTTCATCTGCCTCACAGAACTGACAAATCAGAGCTTCTATGTCTTCATTGCTATTTAAATCCATTTTATAAATCACCTTTTACCTGTCTTTTTTCCCGTCCAGCTGTACATCCAGACCACCACCCTGACCATCTCCATGAACCTCAGTGCCTCAGTAGCACTAGGCATGCTCTACATGCCCAAGGTGTACATCATTATCTTCCACCCAGAGCTCAATGTACAGAAGAGGAAGCGTAGCTTCAAGGCTGTGGTCACGGCTGCCACAATGTCATCACGTCTGTCCCAGAAGCCCAGTGAGAGGCCCAATGGAGAGGCCAAAACTGAGCTGTGTGAGAATCCCTCCACTGACCCCATGAGTAAGTAATTCTGCTAAATAAGGAGAGAACCACAAAACCTCAGAGCCTAATGAAATGAAATGTGAGACCCCTTTTGATTCAATAATTAATAGTTCAAACAACATCATTTATAGACCCTATTATGTAACCTAAAGCTCTGAAAACTATCTCTCACAATGTGCATGCTTTTCTACGTTGGGTCACATATTATCTCGATCTATCTCTATCCATTACACAATGATTGAGCCAAGTTATGCCTCAGAGTTAGTTGGTCACATTGGCCAAGATGAGGTCTGAGAAAGCCACCATCATACGCAAGAATTTGTGAGTCACACCACACTAGGCCCAGTGACAGCCTGTTTTGCCTAGAATGATTTAAAGAGGGATTATATAGAGATTAGGGCCATGACACAGACCAGGAAGAGGACCAAGGAGCTGAGAGATGCATACATTTCTGTGGAAGGAAGGAAGTGGAAGTTTTAATTTGGTCTTAAATATCAAAGTGTTTTTCCAAGAATCTTGGGGTGAATTGCACATATTTCTAATCCTTCCTATATTTCCAGTATCTTCCCCTTCCATTCCAGTGGTTTAATTGTGTGAAACCTTGGGTAAAGATTATGGAGGATGTGCTATAGAAGGGACCCTGTTATCTGCTTCCCTGATATATGGTTAGACCTTTAGCCCAAGTGAATAGCAGTAAGCATTAGAAAACGTGGGGGGCTTGTTCTCTGAAGAGATTTTAAGAAGTGGGGCTGTGGAGATAATCTGTCTCTGTAACTGTGTGTTACTCATACCACCCTGCATCTGAAACAGTAGGCATGATCCTGTTAGCAAAGAATACTGGGAATTATTACTAGGGTGGGGAATGCACTATATAGTTGAGTGATATATTTTGTGTTTTGGCTGACAAACACCAACAGTAGGAAGGATTTCCGGAAAACCTGGTGGATTTCAGACCATGTTGCCATAGAAGCTTTGTGCGCTCTTAGTTGTCAGGAAGAAGACAAAGATGATTGACAGCTCATGCGAATCACGCATCACAGGCTCCAAAAACCTCTTCTCCTGCATCGCTCCTAATCACATAGCTTGATCATGGCACTAACAGGTGCACCACCCCTCTTTGAATTATGACGATGAGATGACAGGCTTTCATGGGAATTTCCCCAAACACCCAGCAATTGTCACACTTATCTGTCATGAGCTGCACAAGCGTGTATGTGTGTGTGTGTGTGTTTGTGTATGTGCGTGTGTGTGTGTGTGTGCATGTGTATATATGTGCACGTGTTTGAAAGTGTGTATTGAGTGTGTGACTGTACGTGTGGGTGCACACTCATGCACACATAAGTGAGAGGGCTGATGTAAGTGTACCGGAGGAGAGGGAGCATATCTTTGCCAGTCACACATGTGGCTCATCCAGTAAACACACACTGCATAGAGGACGAAACCTCAACAGCTGTCGCAGCAGCACATCAAAAGTCCCCAAACAGGGCACGCATAGCCCTGACGGGCCTGGTCTCCGAGAGGCCCTCCCAGAAGTGCGCTGTGTCATCTGTTCTGGGTGTCTCTCACCTTCTGTCTTTTCTACACGAATGTCTTCTCGCCTTGTCTCCCCTCCTTGTCCCCCTCTCTCCTCCTCTTGCCCTTCTATTTTAGCGGCAGTGGAAGTGACATTTATTAATGGCGAATTTATGTGCATGACCGCCCCGAAACCTGAACTGTGGCTCCACGATCCCTGGAGACTGTCCGTCAACTCCTGTAACCATCAGAGCGCCAAATACCTCCTTTTCAGGGCCCATCAGTCTTGTATGAGATGACGCAGAATGATTTATAGGATTAAGAGCATTAGCAGCACTGCAGATTTACATTGGTATTGATACGGCCTAATATCTTCATGATTATGCCACTCAGAGAAGGGAGGATTTACCCTGTAATTCAGAGAGATTGAAAATGCCTTACTGTCCCTGTAGTAATTAGACTGACATAAATGAACCACAACAGCCATGTGTGGATGACTTAATGCTTTTTTAGATGAAAGATTTCAGTTCGTTCATGATCAATTAATATTGTAATAAAAATATAGTACCTCACAAACTGCAAGACAAGGGAAAAATGTAAAAAATATCATCCTGGATTTAATAATAGAATAGAACAATAGAACAATAGAATAGATGATAGTGATAGTGATAGATGATAGTGCAGGTGGATGTCTGCATCCCATACTAGAAAACACACACACACACACACACACACATGCGCACACACAGACAGATACTCTCTCCCTCTCTCTCTCTCTCTCTCTCTCACTCTCTCTCACACACACACACACACACACACACATTTTGCTCTAAAAGACTGATCTTTTCCTGTTTATGGTTAACAGCAAAAGTCAGTTGTACATTTACATATGTTTTATTCATCATGGTTGCTGGCCAAGAAAGCAAAATGAGGCTGTAAAGAACGGCAGGACTTTAATTGCATAGCCCATGGGAGTTGGTCACCATGGCAACATTAAAGCACTAGATTGAAAATTTATAGCAATGTCTGTGCTTAAGAAAACACACTGTACATCCTCCTCCTTCTCCACTACACAGGAGGGATAATGCTGCATAGGTGCAGTACACACACACAAACACGCAAACACACACACACACACACACACACGCACACACACAGAAGGTACCTAGGCACTCAGCCACATTCTGATATGTTTCCATGGCAATCCAGACTGGGATCACATTGGATGCCCTAGCATTTGTTCGGTGCCCACTTGTGTGGTGTTTGTGTTTTCTATCGCTAGTTAACATCTGAAAATAGAAACCAAGGTTTGACACAGGGGTGTTAGTGATTTGAAATGATACACTAGGCCAGAAAATGGTGCTACTGATTGCACACAGCTGGTAATAAGAATGCATGGCACAGTATGCAGAGTGTATCGGGCTGATGCTGTTCCTCTGCCTGTGCTTGTGAATTGAAAGGTGTTGTTAGCAATGCTATGCAATGCAAAGCAATGTTAGCCATGCTAAGAGTAAACCGGAATCCTGTCTCTGTTCACAGGTCAAGCAACCAAGAAGACATATGTGAGTTACAACAACCTCAGGATCTAATCTGCTTGAATTGAATGCTTTTTGTCCTTGATCTGTGATGGCAAAGGGAAAGGAGCCCCAGAAAAGAAAGGCACAGAGAAATGGAGAAAGACAGTGAGACAGGGGAGAGGACAGGCAGCCCAGCACTACCTACCTATGCACTCCAGGACTATGGATAGCATCAAACCTTCATCAAGACATAATATATGAGTCCTGACAGAGACAAGCACAGCTGTAGGCCAGTGTGACTGGGTTGACCTCTAGAACCAACTGTAGGTTCAAGCAATTCTTCTGTGATGTGGTGGCATCCGTCTCTCTGCCACAGAGCAACCTGCCTGCTAAAGGGGACATTCTGAATGAGGACAGTAGATCTGTTTTCAAGATGGTTTCTTTTGAAATGTCATTAAAGCCATATTCTCTTGGAGTTCCCATTATCTGATTTATGTTTTGGATTGTTTATAAGTGGTTTCTTCTGTGCCTCTTTTTATTTCAGTGAATAGCTGAGGTTGATTTAATCATGTTGAATAGCTCTGCCACATATTTTGTTTTAATGAAATCAACTCAAATAACTTATTTTAACCCAGATAATTATGTTAGAGTGATGGGCATTGTAACTATATTTTTTGTAAATATTTGAGAGTATTTTCATGTTTGGAGTACAAAAATAGATATCCAGTCTTTGTTCAATTGGCTTTGGATGGTAATGAAAAGCACCAAAAAGTGTTCACATTGCATGTGCCAATGTATGTCTGTTCTATTTGATGTAAACAAAAAAAGAGAAATAAATTCTGAAGTTGACAATAAGCTTAAGCATCATTCTGCGGTTGATTTGTTTCTTTACCAGAACTAAACTTCATTCATGACAGAATATGGCTTTAATCTGTTGTTAAATTGACCCCTCTGTATCTGCAAGCATGTTTGTTTTATATAGTTTCGTACTGGGTACATTATGCCTAATTATCAATGGTGTGGAAAACATTAATATCAGAACAATCATGCAAGTATGTTGTGATGTCTGTCAAATTATCAATGTGTAATAAAACCATTTTGTTATCTTTTATACAATTAAAAAGACAGTATATCCTAATTATTTGTGTGCATGTGTGAGTATGTGTGAGTGGGCATGTTTGTATTTCTCTGTAGAACAATGCTTTAGATGTTTGTATTGATGTGTGAATAAGTACCATTAATCACTGTGTTGTTTGTGGGTTTATGTAAACCAATGGAAATGTCATGCGTTCGTTTGCTGTCTCACCCCATGACAGGGCACATTAGCAAGCTCACTGAGCAGCGCTGTCATGCAGAGGAGATGGGACCTTGAGAGGGAAGGAGAAAGGATGTCCACTAGCTTCACTTGCCCTTTGCTCTTTCTCTGTGTTAATGTGTAGCTCTCACATGTTCTCTCTCTCTCTCTCTCTCTCTCTCTCTCTCGCCCCTGACTTCCCAGTCTCACCACAAACCCCCTACATGAATAATATAACATGTCAGATCAATTTTTCCTTCTGATGACCAAGCCTTTATGAGCTAACCACGATTTATTCCCGTGCATGCCTGAAAGCCGAACGCTATTATTTTCAATATTCATTACTGTATCAAACATGCCATGAATAGGGCATGCATGAGAGACTTTGTTTCTTTATCTTCCCTGGAGGCTGTTACTACATGGCCAAGAGATTCCTGTGTTGTGTTTGTGCGTGTGTGTAAGAGAGAGCGAGAGAGAGGAGTGAGATCCATACCCACACAGGTTTTCTGTTGTTTCCATTGCATTCGTCTGGCAACTCCCTCAGCTCCTGTGGGACCAGATGGTCTTTACTTCTCATACGTGCAGTCTGTCATTTTCCCTCACGAACAGCCAAGAAAAATCCCACTTATGCCCAATTAAGACTAGCCTCTCCCCCACCAAATTAATTGCCTGTGTCAGTGTCTGTGTGCAAGTAATCAGTAGGGGCTGGACAGACTGGATTTGTAGCTCAGAACAAAGAAAACAAATAGGAAACACCCCAAGCAACAGGATCTCGATATAAAGCAGCATACACACGATAAAAGATACAATTTAGCAAGAGGAAATTTTTTGAAAGGCACAATAAGATCTGATCAATACAACAAGGCGTGTTCTGTAACATCTTGCATCTTTAGAACAATGAGAGGCATGTTCCACCTCAGCTCCGAAGGCATAGATAAGTGCTCGCTCGGTATGCACCTGTTCTGTAGGCAGCAATCTCCTGGGAGAATCAAGTGGGGGAACATCAAAGGGAGGAAACTAATCATGGAGGACTTAGAGCGAGGCACATTCCACCAGGAAGACTTAAATGTTCCACACGCTAAGGGGTCTACTCTCAGCTGTAAATGATGATGCCTGCACTCTCAGGAAAAAGGGTACAGATTTATACCTTTTGTCACTACAGGTACAGCCCCAGCACCATACCTTCTGTTCTTGACAGTGTGGAGCATTATAGGCTGGCCAATAGTTCTGACTTCCTTTAAGAGCTGTCTAGACATTTCCAAGGTTGTCAAAGCTGTTGACAAATGGTATTGCAGATATATGAAATTAACATTTAAATACGTATATGCCTGATAGCGACACAAGCTTTCTTCTCTTTCAGTCTTCATGTCAGTTTGGTGCGGCTTTCCTTGGAGGAAAGTCTTCCTTATCTTGTCACAACTCCTGATGCGCTCCTTCACAGACAATTTACTGATGCTGAGTCCAGATTAGCTCTGTTTCATGGCTCCTGGGCCTTGGGCTCTCCTATCTCTCCATAAATGTCCAATTATCCAACTCCAGGCAGGGTGAACCCTTATCTGCTTCCCCTCACTGACCAACAGAAGCTGATATAACACAGGGTGGATGAAGACACTGTGTCTTTTATTTGTTTCCCCCCCATCATTTTCTTTCTCCCATCTCTTCCATTACTGATACATACTGATAGATACAGTATACAGCAGATGAGAAATGGTGAAGAAGGTAAGGTCAACACCACAGGGCCACCACAGTGTGATAACATGACATAGTGATATAATGTGTTCATATAGGAAATATCAGGCCAGTTACGGCTACCACCACATCCAATTATTTTAGAGTTAGTGGTAAGGCAGTCATAGGTGAGACAATAATGGTACCATCCACATCTTCTCATTGGCACTGCACGTAATTATCAACTAATGGATGATAATGACTGTATTTTGTGAACAGGCTTCACAGCTGAATCACTCTGCTCCGTTTGGTGTGAGCAATCCCAGAAAAAGATTCCTCTCTTTG
>CABFOQ010024983.1:10485-40876 GCA_900660455.1 Gephyroberyx darwinii
TGTGTGTGTGTGTGTGTGTGTGTGTGTGTGTGTGTGTGTGTGTGTGTGTGTGTGTGTGTGTGTGTGTGTGTCACAACGTTATTGCATTTTTAATCAGTGGAAGGGACCGGGCATTATTCTCATCACATTAGTGTCTCCTGGTATTTATTTATTTGTCTCTTTCGCTCACGCTGCTTTTGCTCCTGAGAGGAGTTTGGTGGGTGGAGAGAATACATTTGAAATCTGTTCATTTGACAGTCGTTAGAGATATGAATTCTGACAGTACACAATTAGCTCAGTCACCTCCTTTATCTTCACTCATCTTTAGCTGGGGGATGTCGTATGCGTAGTCTCTGCTGTAAAGGGTGTTATACCTCTCTCTCTCTCTCTCTCTCTCTCTCTCTCTCTCTCTCTCTCTCTCTGTCTCTCTTGCTGTCTTTCTCTCTTTCTCCTCCCCACACATCTATTCGATACTCGACCTTCTAATCTCTCTTCCAGTTAATGATCATTTGAAAATCACATATCTGACTTTATGGGTTTAATTGGCTGGTGTGTTATTAAGACGGCTGAGTGAGACAAATGCTCTTTGCACCAAATTGCTGCTCTCTGTATGACTTTTACAACACTGATTTCCGCCGTCAGAAAAGGCATTCACAGAGAAAAGAAATAGTGTGTCTTGACATACATCTCGTGAATATGTTGCATATTTGTTATGCTTTCGCTGCATAAAAGATGCTGCTCGCAGCCTGTACATGCATAAAATAGTAATACATTTTTAAAACTGAATCGTAGTACAGGTCCATGGCACAGCAAAACAGCATTTAGACCCGAGCAGATGTGTCTGTGGCCTAAACAAGAGTTGCAGAGATAAGAGCTAGCTGGCTGTGAAATTTGATTAGAGAGCTAAGCCCTTAATTTCAAGGAGTGTGGCACAAACAATGCATTTGCACAATCCACACAAGACACTGTGATTTCAAAGAAAAGCAAATGCTTGATGAGAAATAAAATGCTGAAATTGTAGTGAAAAGAATAGAGTTGGGGAAGAATGAGAGGAATATTGAAGAAACAAACACGGAATGGAAATAAACACCTGTAGAAACACTGTCCTCGAGTGATGCTTTTATTTTATCTTGCATCTTAAAATTGATCCAAATCCAGGCAGATAAATTCTTCACATGACCCCAGCACTCACAACCACACATGGCATAAATGTTGAGATTTTTGCCTCGGGGACTGTGCAGAAAGGGTAGAGTCAGATTATATTATATGAATTCAAAGTGTGAATAATAGACTTACATTCTGAACTACAGCATTGAAGACTGTGTGTCTCATTTTTCAGTTGTCTGTGAAGTGTAGAACACTCTCCATTTGATTAAACTCTACCCAAAGGCGGCATCAATTATGTATCCTCACAATGGAGTTAATGGCCTGCAATAACAGTTGAAGATGACCAAATTTCCACATGACATGGTAAGAAAAATCTGACTTCAGTAATCTAGCCCTCTTCAACAGCTTGTCCGATCTGATAAAAGAGAGTAGGTCTGCTTTTTATCTTATGCATAAAAAGAAAATCACATTATCTTTAAGAATTTCTGATAACTTGTAGCATATTGTGCCTCCTAACAACAGATCTCCCTCTTTCAGTATAATAGAATATGTAATACGCATGTCTGCATGTGCACACACACGTATAGTGTCTCCTGTGCAGAAGGCAGTGTACATTCCTCAGTGTACCTGTGTGGGTTTGTGTGAGTGTGTGCACTGCATACACGTGTGTGCGTGTATCAGCTTGAAATCTATCCACCCGGTGATACAACTTCTATAATTCTGGTCCCTCGGGTTCCTGTCCCATGAGTGGCCCCTCACAGGGAACAGAAGGGGCCCGCCAAGCCCCATCTACACAGCCACTGACCCATCTAGCCATCAGGCCAGCGGGGAACAGGACACGGAGACCATTCTGTTCTAACACGAGACTGGCAGATCACACAATGACCGGAAAAGGTGGAAATGGTGTAGAACAACCACATACTGAGTAAAGAGTTTCCACCTTGATGCATGCCATTGAGTGGAATTTACTTTAAGGTGTGCAGCGAGTGATTTATTGTGTCAGGTAATGGAGGAAAACTTGTTGCTGTCATCTTTGGAAATCATCTTGAGGATGTTTCAACATGATATTAGAGATAATGGGTTTTAACATGACCTTTGTGCTATCTGAACTAACTAACTGAACAGGTATGCACATATTTCTAATAACCTTTCACAGGTTTCTACTGTTACCCCACACCCCTGCAGGAGGCTCCAATAAGGTCACACTTGCTCAGTACAAGGCAGTATCTGTCCATCCCAGCTTCTTAGCACATCCCCTCTGACAATTCACAGCATCCATATGAATAGGCTGAGCGCTGTTCTTCCATGACTGAATACAAGGTTTCTGTCCACACACTAAAATGGATCCAATTTATGAGATAAGAAGCAAAATGCAATTAGTCCACACTTTCCAAATCTGTGACTGAATTATGGAGTCTCACACTTGTTCTAACTTATCACATTTTCTAATTATAAGTGTGACTCAAGAGAGCGCAGTACATGTATTATTGTTACGGAAATTAATTGAGGATCAGTTCACTGCTGAAAATCTGTTTAATAAATAGCAAACTGTGATATTCTTTCATTTTATTCTTTCATATGTTTAAGTAACCCTCTTGGAATGTAATAAATTCAAATAAATCCAAATGTCTTATAACAGGATGCTGAAGCCTACACACAGCATCTGATGAATGCTAATAGAGATGTTTTATCTTGTTTACTGAGGTTCAACATTATTTTCTTGTGTACAAAAGATATGAAGGTCTAATGCAAAGGTTATTAATTGCTAGCTTTGTCATGGTGTGATGCTACTGCCCTCTACTGATACTACAGTAATCTTTGTCCCTCTGTTTCTCCCTGCCTCTTACTTTCTCACTCCACTAACTGAAAATGTAAGATTTTTAGATCCAATACATTTAGATGAGTAAATGTGTTTTTGAGTAGACTGCCTGTTCAGCGCTCAGGGCAAACAGGCTCATATTGTTAAAGGGTTGCAAAACATTCACATGAAGTTACTTATTTCTTACAGAAGATGGCACTGTGCTCATTGTTAGTGGGGAAGCATTGACCAACATTTCTCATGAGCACACCATCATTTGTCAGTGTTGCACTAATACAGGCATCTGCTTTGAAAATCCAACATTAGAAATTGAATTAATATTGTAACTGGTCAGTTGAATACACTGATTCATTCACTTTCCATGAGCCTCCTTCTCCTTCTTTGCTCTACATTGCCTGAGGACTGAAAATTGAAGCAAGACACTACTGTGCAAACTAAAACTTTGACATTGACAATATCAACTGTTTTCATTTGGTAGTATTTGGATCCTGAACATTTGCATATGTAGGACGACATTCTGTTGTGTGTAACATGGTATGGATTGTTTATAATTATCAACCTATGCAATTATATTACAACATACTCCTTCTTTCCTGGAAAATAGAATTCAGTAATGGTAAATTTGCATTATGAATAAACCAAAGGGCAGCAATAACAGTCAAATGGATATAGCATTTTAAATGCACACCCAAGGAGCCATGTAGATCTTACTCAATATGAAATGTGTCTACATTATGCTAGTAGACGACTGCAGCATTAAGAACCCTGTGTACCACATCTCTTGCGCGTTGGGCCTCTAATGGGAAGCCTATTACTGATATGTCCATTTGTTGCATTACCAGTTCAACAGCAGCTTGTGAAGTTGGTCCTAACTTTGCAGCCCCACACGTTTCCATTATCTGCACTGCTAATTACCAGATCTACCAGATCAGCTAACAGCTTCCACAACCACGGGGCTGCATGCAAAGATGATAGATCATTAGTCTTTTAAAATAATTTGACAGTTTATGTCAGTGACAGAGTGCAAGTGGATTATAGCCCGGAAATAATTACCCTCCTGCTTTCACTGAGGGTGGCATTGCTATGTGGCTAATTAAGAATTTGTTATGATCCCAGAAACCATAGGCTCACAAAAAAAATAAAATAAAAGGTTTGATTAGTGTTCTGCTAATCTCTAAAACAAGATATATGTAACTATATACTTGTACTATGCATGTACTGTACATTCTGTACACTTGGATATGTAGACGTCTCGATGCAGCAATTCCTACTGTTTCTGTAGCAAAGTATTAGTATAGATATCTACAGGATTTATTCTTATTTCACATGTTGAAAGTGGTGAATCCACCACTGTGCTGTTGAACTGAAAGTGTGTTGTGGTTGGCAGAGCTGCAAAGCTGCCACAACAGGAAAAGGGTTGCAAGTGCACTGCATCAGACACATCAACAACTGAAAGGTCAGTTCTGTATAGGTTCTCATAAAATTCATACATATTTCATCACATACATTAACTTTCATTCCCAATACATTATTAATGGGGGGGTGATGAAGTGAAAGGTAGTGGGGTATGAGTGCCTCATCTCTAAGTTTTGACACAATCCCATCACCTAATACTGGTAGCTCTTACTGCATGGCTCCATTTGTAGAGTCAAACTACTCAGCTACTGTTATAGCATTCAGGAAGTGATTCCTCATGGAGAGCATTAATAAAAATATCCCTACGTACATAGGCAGGTTACTAATGGAAGCCTATAATTAGGCACGCCTTGTCAAAGTTAATTTTTGTAATGGAGACTCCCCATTGAAATACAGATTTTTAACAACTTGGATTGCACATTTTATATTCCTGGGAAACACAGCTTATAAGTCTGGTGGCACTAATGTCTCTTATAAATGAGCTGAACAGTCACCCTCATTAAGACTGTTGATAGACTAGAGGCTCATTACATATCATTACTTCCATTGTGCAATATACCTGTTAATTACCAATCCTGTGTTATCATAACAAAGTCTAGCAAGACAGAGCAAATGAGAGGTGAGGGCAGTACTCACAGCACAGTACAGTACACTCCATATTCTACCTAAACCCTACAGCCACTATAGCTAGGACATTGCATGGCTGTAAGTGAGAAGTGCACCACAGACATCAGTAACATTGCATTACACTAAAGATACAAAAGGAATAATATTCAGTAACAGATAAATTTGGATGAATTCCTAAAGCAACTGTGGATGGCCGCAAGGAGGATAATGTACTATCCACCAAAATTGTGTTTCATGGCTAAAATTACAACGCAAATTCTACAAACATCCCAGAAGTTTTCCGAGGACATGGCAGTTGAAGGATTTCCTTCTAGCATTGTGCGGACAACAGATGAAAATGTTCTGTACTGAAACCAGCTTTGTCAAGGAAGCATGGGTCTGCAACGTGACACCAATTGGTTTTGACCTCTCCTGAATAAGTCATCATAACACAAGCTCTAGAAGAAAGGAATCCTAAAGCAGAGATGAATCATTGTTATACATACTTAAATTATAGAGAGGTAGGAGCAAAGTGACTTATAAGAGAAACTGCCCACCTAAATACCAGAGTGGGAGCACCGCTCTTAAAATGTCATACTGGTATGGCTCACAGGGATTGCTTGCTGTGTATTTGGTTCATTACAGTAAAGTGTGTATAGCTCGTATTATACCCAGAAACTACCGACCAACGTTGCAAACCGGATTAGAACCTAACTCTATACATGCCGTCAGGGATGTGGCTTCATAAAACAAGGCTACAATAAGGTTACAGGACACTTGTGGTCTGGGTTTACATGTTTGACAAAGGGAATTGATTTTTAGGTGACAATTACCATTTTGGGTGGAAAAAATACCATTATAAAACATACACAAAATTGTGTAGGACACTCTTTGGCAAATTCAGCACTGGACCATGCTCGTTAACCTTAACCATAATGTATTGATTTGAATGGACTTAAATACTGCCACTTATAACAACCAAGATCATTGCCACATCATGAATAGTGCAGAATAGATGGGTGTTGGGTGTGTAGGTCTGGTTTCTCATAGTCTAATACCAAAGTGTTATGTACAAAAGATACCCATTTAAAAACCCTTCAAGGCTAGCGTTTGCTGCTCTAATCAAATGTATTTCTGGTTTTAAACATCTCTGAATGTAACACATAAATATAAGATCTCAATACATAGAATACATATTTTAAATTGTGTTGTGAGTTACATTCTCCAGCCTTTGATATGCATCAGTCACTCAACCAATAAGACATGGATCAATAATGAAAACACAAAATGAGCTCTAAATCCTGTCCAAATCATTTTAAAATAAATGGGAATATACAGGGTCTTTGAGGCTTTACAAATAGTAGTACATCTTTATTAATATATTTTCATAAAACAATTTAAGACTGTATCAAAAACTCAGTAAAAACATTAGATTTTTAACCATTTTTTTCTTATGGTGATATCAGATATGAAATGTACATAATTCACGTACATTATTGTAGTTTCTTCTTTCCCCATCATTTTCTTAACATGATGCATTATTTTCAGTGATGGGGAAGTAAACTTTTTTGTACCCCCACAAACTATAAAGTCATTTTTTATGATTGTGTGATCATAAATCTAGACAGACAATTAAAAAATAAAATGATTTGTCCCCTCTGCCCCTCCCCAACTAACTACTGATAAAACACTAACATCAGGGAGTTCTTCAGTTTCACAGGCACACCATTATGTACATCCTCTTGTCCCCATACCTCCTCTGAACTGATAACAGGCAGCACACTAAACGTACAGTGCAGCAGCTAGAGGCAGAGGAGTGATAATACAGTACTGTATGCCCCCCCACCCCTCACACCAGTAAGACAGTGGATCCACCTCATTGTTTACATCACCAATTCTCTCCCCGCTGTAAACCACAGCATCCCATTGGCCCCTTCATTATTGTGATAGTAACCCCACAGTGTTTGCCCTGACCACAGACATCACCTTGGCAACACCAAAACCAGTCATCTCATAGGCAGGATCAGTGGCACACACATAAAAAATGTCATTATTTGTTGTGTAACTTAATTAGACTACATCTACAACAGGCATGATCAGTGTAACGCTGTCCTTTTGATCAAGTAACAGAGGAAATCTCAGTTATGTGGTGAGTTAAAGAAAACAAAAATAATTCATCCTCCTTACTGGACTACCAGTTACAATGTTAATTTCTGCAAGACACAAAGTGCGAGGTTTAGCAAGAATTTGCATAAGTGCAAGGTTTGCACGTTATTGTCAAGAGGGAGCAAAGCATAGGAGAGAACAGTGAAAGATCAAAGACTAAGAAACAAACTTAGGTTTTTGTGTAAATAAAACAGTTTCATGCTTTCAGTTTGGCTTTTTGTATTTCATTCCCCTCTAGAAATAACAGGTGCAAAATCTTAGTAAACCTGGCCCAAAGACAAATAAGAGTGATACTGAACTCGTATAAAGATTAACATTGTGAGGGAGAGCCTCAAGTCTGTTGTCATGGTGACATTTGCTCCAAGGTCCTGTGGGCTGCAGTCTTTCCTGGTTCTTTATTATTTTCTATACAATAGAAACAGTACATCATCGAAGATAAAATTGACTTCTTGGCAAAAACAGATTAAAAAAAAAAAAGATTATGCAAGAAGCCGAAAGCAGAACTGAAGGACGACAAAAAAAAGAGTGCTGGAATTACAAACCATTTCCCGTTCAGTTGCCCTGTGCCAGTAGTAGAATTGTACGATACAGTGTCTTATCCATGATGGCCACATATATGGGTATGGTTGCCTGCTCCTCTACAAAGTCAAAGCCATTTCATTGAACGCATGTAAAATTACTCCTGTAGTAGTTTTCGTACAAATAAGCATCCCTACAGTACTGCTTCCCAAACTGAAAGCAGTGAGCGTTAGGGCGGCACATAGGGAGGTGGTGACCTGTATGCGGTCATGTTCTTGGGGCGAGACCCTTTGCCCTCTATGGGGACAGTGAATGGTGGTGGGGGCTGGTAAGGAGGGGCATTAGGATCATCATCTTGATAGATGGAATACTCCTCCAGTAGATCCTGGTTGAGCAGGGTACTGTGGGGGCCCGCCATGTTGGGGTACTCTGGAGGCGGCAGTGGGGGCTTTTCCTCCTGAAGGATAAGAGGAATACTGGAGGATGGCGGGGACTTTGAATCATCCAACTCATCTGCAAAGATAATGGGGACTCCTTTCTTGATGAAAGTGGCCTGTTCCTCAATGGTCATCTTCCCCTTGCGCTTCTTGCGGTAGCAGACCATAGCAATGACTCCTGCTATCAGCAACAGGGCTGCCACTACAACAGCTGGGATAACGGTGTGTAAGTAAACATCGTCACTGTTCCTACGACTCGTGCCAGGTGAAGGCAAAGCTGTAGGGGGAACAGGCACTGGTACTTCACCTGGTGGCACAAACGTGTAACTCTGACATTTGTTGGTGCCACGAATGGAGATGTTAATGGGTTTGAAATCCGGTTCCATGGCTTTGGTGAAGGCCAGTTTAGGTCTTCCCTGGGGATCAGAGATCCTGTTGCTAAGAATGGTGATGTGATCCTTTGGACAAGGACTCTGCTGGAGACTGTTATTGGTCCATTCCACCACAATGGAGCCCTTGGTGATGCTTCTCAGGGTCACTGTGCTGCTGTTGCGGTCACCAAGGGCATAGGCCAACTTTTTGGTCAAAAGAATCTTCTTTTGGACATCATTGGTCAGAGTTTTGGGATCACCATGAAAACGGGCAGCAAACACAACTGATGGTTTGTCATTAATTGACCAACGGTTAACGCAAACCTCAAATGCATCCATGATGCTCTTGCCACCCTTATCAGTGGCCAGCATGAAGTACTCATGTTTGCCCTCATGCTGCTCCTCTGGAAGACCGTACAAGAGCTGGATTGTGCTGTTGAACTGGATCCAAGAGGTTTCACTCACTGGTTCTTTGGGGGTCTTCTTCAAAGTCAGACGCAGCTTGTCAGTAGTACCATCCTCTCTGTCAAAGAATGTATCAGGAGGAATCTTAACTTCAAAGTAGGTGCCAACCCATGCATTCACCTGATCAATGGCATTGCGGATCTCTGGGGTTTGATTAGAGTCTGTAGTCTGAGGGGTGGTGCGTCTGGGTGGTTTAGCAGTGGTGGTCTTAGGTTCCCGGGGAGCTGGGGTGGAGGTTTTGGGTTTTTTGGGTTTCTTTGTGGCAGAGGTCTTGGGCCTTTTGGTGGTGCTTGGTGGTGTTGGCAAAGCGGTGGCCTCTACAAATGTAGGCCGGGTCATGGTAGGTTGTATAGGGATGGTGCTCGTGGTTCCTAGTACTCTGGTGGGTTGGGGAGGCCCCAACACGGGTGTGTGGGCTATCTGATCTCTTACCCTGATAGTCGGCTTCACTGGCAGAGGCAAAGGGCCCCGGACAGGGGGAGCGGAGTTGTCTGTTGCTGGGGCAATAGAGGGAGATGTCGGGGTAGGAACAACACGCACAGGGGGTTCAGGGTGAGTGGTGGGGGGAAGCAGGGACGGCACTGGAGTAGGAGTATTGTATAAATGTCTTCTGACCCGTTTCACTCCATGGGGTTTTTTGTTGACAATATGCCAGCCAACCACTGGATACCCCAGCCTGGCTGACATGGTCCCATCCTTTGCTGGGGATTGGACACTGCTGATATCAGGGATATTGCTTTGGTCGAGGGCACAACCAAGTTTCCAAGACAGCAAGGCCCCATTCTCCACCACCTTCTTGGCATTACCAGGTCCAGCCATGAAGGCAGACATGTCAAACAGGCGGTTGTTGACAACAGGGACCACCCACATGTGCTCCAGGGGCACATGTGAGAACTTTCTCATAATACCCAATAGGTTTACCCTCTGTTCAGCAACCATCTTTGTCAGGTCAGCATCCAGGATGACAGTGAGTACAGTGACAGGCTCCTCAGTGCCACAAGTAAAGGGCTGGAGACTGCCAATATCAGACTGGAGAGTGAGCAGGGCCGGTTCAGTGTCTGCCCGTTCTTCCGGATACACTTCAATAGAGAAGACAGTGCTGGGGGACACTTGGCTGTCAATCTTGCCATTCATCGCTTCTCCTGATACCGAGATATGGTGCACACCTTTGTCCTGCTCCAGGGCCAGGCCTCTGAGAATGCAATCCTCTCGGTCCCAGTGTAACCAGGAGGGTAAGGTCTCCTTTCCCATTTCAGTGAGCTAAATGAGGAAAAACAAAAGGCACACTTTTGAGATACGAGAAGTTATGAGAAGACAAAAAAATATTTCAGCACAGCATTTAGGCAGATCCATACAGAAAACAGGCTCATGAAACTTTAAAATATCTGTAGAGTACAAGCCACCCAAATTACAATTAATTTCTGAAAGTTTATCAAATTTTGTCTAATATGAACAGGAAGCTAGAGTGAGCCCCTTTTCAAAATAACAACTATGTGAGTCATCACCCTTCATTTGGAGCTATTACTATATGACAGGATATCATTCTGCATCACACTATGGGCCAATAATAATCTAATCTCATTCATAAGGCTGGCTGGAACAAATTGCATCACAGTCAGCTTCAATGAGAAGTGACAGAGTGATAAAAACTGAAGGCATAAATACTATGCATTATATATTTCTACAGCGACAAAAATTGAAACATTACTGTTTAAACTGGGCTGTTCAAACTTTGGTTAACAAGGAGAAAAATAAAGAATAATAAAAGAATCACGTGGTTGAGTGAATAGTTATATAAAGCTAAATCTATTGCACAGATCATCAATGCTACCTGAAAATGCTTTGTTTCCTTCATTTACTATTCATACACATACAGAAGGCCATTTTCTGCTCTGTGGAAATGACAGTTCGCAATTCCAAAAACATTTTTAGAAATGGCAGCTCTAAGTAAGGTAAACATCTACTCCTGTTATTCCTTCACTGACTGGGGGTAAGCACAATACAGTGATCAGGCCAATGATCATAAAGGATTATTGATAGAGGTAGCACAACGCTCAGTTATCTTGATCTATTTAATAAGTCTCATTATATTGTTGCATAGTTAGCCTATACCCCTATTAAACAAATAGCGTAGTCCAAAAGATCTTTCAGTTCAACTTCACATCAGTTTCATACATAAATACTGTACAGCATTACAGTTCAGCTTCCGCAGCCTATCCACATTATTAATTGGATTAACATTCAGCTTTCCAGGTTAGGGGGAGCCAAAAGCTATTCATGTACAGTAAAGAAATGACTCATCTTGTTGTTTGATAATACCATAAAACTTCTAATAAAGACCAGGGCTCAAATAACAATACCAAGAGCCAGGGAGTGCTGTGTGTATTCATAAATAAAGGTAAAAAAAAAAAAAAGGCAGAATTACAAGAAAGGAGTTTAAATAATACAACATGTATAGTCTAAAATATCACAAAATATATTACGGGGGGAAAAAAATGGTGAATGTTGTGCAATACATGTTTATCTCATTGGCATAGCCTTGAATTTCATTACGCAAACATAACTACTGCCTTGAATCGCTATACAGCAATGTTCCTGTTTGTTAGTAAATACATGACAGAGAGGTTTCTGATTAAGTTTTGTGGATTGCATTAATGCTTTGTTTGCAGGACTGATTATGAGTATGTTCTAGTAGTCTACCTATATGTTACCAATGATAAATCAGACTTTTTGATAAAGTATTTAATTGTTTTGGGTGGTAGTAGTAGTTGTGATGGTCGCAGTAATGGTAGTTGTGGTGGTAGTGGTTGTAGTATTAGTAGTGGTGGTAGAAGTAGTGGTAATAGTAGTGGTAGTACTAACAGTAGTTGTGGTACGAGTAAGGCTATAGTCCTGAGCAGCACAATTCTTTACAGAAGACTGCTAAATTCTGTGACTTTTAGGCATACCAGGTATTGTGGACTTGCCAAAATAATAAAGGCTCTCTTTTGTTGAGGTAAATAAAATCCCTGTCCATTATTCGAAGTTTTACAGTAAGCATTTTTCCAAAATGCAAACAAATTGTGTGTGCATCATTAAGCAGTTGCGCGACATGGAAAACATCTGCTATCTGTATTGGCATTTTCCTGTTATATCAAATCTTAGGAGTACTTACATGAACATTACAGCTTCCATTGGCAGGTCCTGGTGGAAGCCTCATCTGAAACACCTGGCCCACAATTGCAGAAGAGTCAGGGATGCCAGTGTGCACTCCCCTTGTTGTTGCAGAGGAATCTGGGATAGCTGCAGGTGGCCCTTCGCTAACTGCAGACACTGCAGCCTGAAGCTCAGAGAGCACAGAGGACTGCATGGAAGCCTCCAGTTCCACAGACATCATCTCTACCAGGGTCTCCTGCTGCCCTCCTGGCACATTGCCCTGGGCCAGGGCCACCAGAAGCCCCATTACCAGGGGAATAGTCCTGCCCGGAAGAAGCCTGCTTCTCCCCGCATCCCAACAGCTCATGTCTCTCCGTTTATAGTGCATAGTGATAGGCCTTTGTGCTCCCCACCAGATGTCTAAGAGCAACTGAAGAGTCCACATGCACTGAAGTCAATTTGATGAAACACTTGTGGGTCAGATTCTATGGTTACAGGCCGTGCTCAGAAATGCAGCGTTTTTTCTTTGTTGTTGTCCTCTGTGATCCATGAAGAGATCGTTGGCAGTTCGTTAGACAGCCATATCAGTCAGCTATGTAAAAAAGGAAAACAAACATGAAAATATGATTTTGCATAAAGTAAAAAAAGCTTTAAAAAAAAGCAACAATAGTAAGTATTACTGGCACAGGAAAACTTCTGTTGATACCATTTCATCAACATATTGTTTATAGTATTGCAACATATTGTGTCAATGTTTGCAATGTTTTATGGAGCACATGAATACATCACTGCCAAAATAGAATGACAAATGAAAAAAGGGTGCTAAAACATAAGTAATTTTAGCCCATACTGTCAGTATTAAGTAGACATACTACACTTATATTTTGCCACTGGCACAATGAACCAGCCATTTTAATAGGTTGACTTAGGTCATCTTATTTTCTACGTGAAAGGGTCTACAACTGTCTGTCCTACTCCCTTTCCTTTGCAGCAGCCTCAGCTCATTTGATGAATAAGGAACTCCAGTCATAATCGAGCTAATCAAACACAGGCCTGGTCCATCTAAAGATAATATTTGGCAAATTACAGATGACCAAAGTTAGCCAATGAATCAGAAACTGATTGAAGATATCCAAATATTTCCAGGGCAATAAACATTGATAAAAAGTACAAGTTGATCCCCCACTGATCTCTGCTTTGCTGTGATGGGGTTTTCAGTATAGAGACTCAAGAGATGCATGAGTGTCAAAGGTCGTTTGTCTTGGTTGTAAGTTTTAATTAGGTGCCCTGGGGGTTGGAATTAGAGTCTCCATTGTGCTGACCCAGCCAACCCCAATCCTGTAGCACTGAGAGAAAGGCAGAGCAGGGTCAGCCAATCGCCTGGAATTCTAATGCCCAACAAACGCAGGACTGTGACGTCAACTTATAAACTCTAAAACACTTCCATTTCTTGTCTCCTTTCATCTGCTCCAAAGACTGATGGAGGACGGACTTCGGCAAACTTAGATCAAATACAAGCCATTTAGTGGTTTAACTTTCTGTCTATACACACAAAGGCAGTCCCTCTAAGTTGTTTTGCAATTTTTCAAATCACAATAATTAAAGCAAATTCAACCAATCCCTGAAATATGTGAGAGAACTTTTTTGGCATGAAATGGCCACATCAACAGAGAGCTTATAATGTTGGCCAGTCATCATACATTGTTGCATAAAACCACATGTCAAACTATGCCTACTGAGGTGTTCCTATACAACAACCAACGACTCCACAGTGGAGCTTTTGAGAGGAAGGAGATGGAAGATATAGAGGACAATGGTCCTCAGCCTTTGGTTTACACACTGTTCATCAGAAGAACACAAAATCTCAAAAACAAATGGGCACTTTTTATGTTCATGTTCATGAAATATATTTAAATTAACTGATTTTATTTGGTGGTTGCTGTGCTGATGTTGCGTTAAAGGAATAAAGACTTGAATCCAAGCACAGTATTCTGTTGTTCTAACTTTGAGCACATGTTTTTGTCTTCAGAAAATAAAAAGGATGAGCACTAAAGCATTTCCATTGTGGTTATGTTATGTAATGTGTGCCATGCATTTGTCATGAAAAATATTGAAACACCAGTCATATCCTAACTAAGATGCCTCACCTTTTGTGAAAGCCAATTAAAAGAGAACAATACAGTGCATTGCTATGAATTGTGTGAGTTTGATTCATCTCCAGCCTGTCTGACAAACCAATCTTCATCTTTCTCTTATCCTCCCCAATTCTCTAACCTACCACTGGCAGCTACTTGTGAGGCTTTAGTTTCTATACAAATGGATCTAAGATCATTCAGCTCCTGTAACTTGTAACACAATCTCTACAGTGGTGTTCGGCCCGGCCAATGCTACTCCCACAGGCCATCACATTGCTTTTGTGTCCAAAACGTGATCAATCTGAGAACAAAACCTTACATACTAAAGCAACAGGTTGCCTCAAGTTACAGCTTTTTGTTTGACGAAGAGAGAGAGTCAGTAGCCTACGTGCTGTTAGCAATTGATAAGAACATTTAATGAAACAAACCAAACATTTGTGATTTTTATTCAAACCATATTGAATAATTTATGTATTCTACATCTACATACCATGCAAAAGAGACATGGATATCTAAATGGATGTGTAGGCTACTATTGCTAAAAATACCAGTAAACTGTGGTACTGCTACTTATAAAGGGATTGTTGTGACTAGATTGCCAGATGGGTAAACTAGAATGTTCAATTAAGCCACATCCACAGGATTCCTTTACCCTCTACTATCTTGTGTCTAATCTAAAATGTTGGATGGAGATATCAGAGCAGCACAGTGAGCAGCAGTTCTGTGGCCAAAAACACCTTGTTAATGAGAGAGGTCAGAGGTGAATGGGCAGACTTGTTCAAGCTAACAGAAAGGCCACAAATGCTCAAATAACAGCACTTTACAACAGTGGTGTGCAGAAGGGCACCATGTTCCATGCCTTGAAGAATTCAGGCTGTTCTGGAGGTAAAAGGGGGTCCTAACCGGTACTAGATAGTTGTACCTAATAAAGTGGCTGGTGAGTGTATATTAACAGCGTACTATAGAACCACTTTGAGAACTAGATGTGTGGCATAAGGTCAGTTTGAAATGAAAAAGACTGACTTGTCATCTGTCCATTTCAATACATAGGCATTTTGCCAACCCCCACCCCTCTACACACAGAAAACTGAATGATGGCTCACTTACCCCTTAAACCATGTTGAGACATGCACATGCAAGTCTGAGATCCCAATCTAACAGACATTCAGTGGGATACATTCTCAAAGACCCCCCTCCCTCTATATAGCCCTCCTCTGACTCATGATTCTGCATGGCAACCACTGCACAGTCACATTTTCTAAAGCCGCCTCTTTGAGACACAAGGCCAAGCAAGCAGGGCTGAGCCTTCAATACAATGTGCTGGATGAATAGAAGAGAAAAAAGTATTGGTTTGTTCATCAATCCATATCAATTTGTTGTATTTGAATGTAGAACTAGGTTTTGCCTATAGGCTTAATTTTACTCAGACAAAAAGGACTACACCTCAGGCTGTTGCCACACAAGAAAAAAATGTTTTGGGGCATCAAAGTAAGCTCTCCACAATGTGGCCTAGATTCTATCACGTTCCCATTTCCAATTAGAATCCATTTCAAAGAACGTTTCCTTAACAAATACGAAACATTTTAATATGTTGCTTTGCAATGTATTGACATTTAATAAACAACCACTGGAAGAAAATTAAAAACTAGTCTACAATTAAATGAGGTTGAGATGGAATAAATCTCAACACTAATAACAATGTGTCATTTGCCCACATTCAGAATATTGCATAACAAAAGCGTATAGATTTAGCCATGTTGTCCAGGACTGACCTTCGGCAAACTTAATAGCATAGGGTAGAACTGAAACAGTACAAAGCCAGGTGCTTCATTTACAACAGTTATCAGTCTATGAATGGAGTAATAATAAAATCACACACTCAAGACTGCTTTGTGAAAATGACAGCCTGCCTTAATAAAATTTCACAACACTCGGAGGGTAATTGTGCCTCACTGTTATCATTATTAGGACACTTTTTTTTTTTTCACAAAATCCTTGGGGCTCAGCTATACTGCACTTTAAAAAAAACATTAAGAAACAAATGTAGTCTCAAACACCCTAGGGATAAACTAAAGGTTAACTTTAAATATATGTTGTGACTTCAGCACAATACTATTTGTTCATCTTCCACCTGTGTATACACTGCACACTTAACAGTAATACCTCATCGTTTCAATAACAACCCCTTCTTTTTTTGAAGAGTAAACAGTACAATGATATAGGCCTGAGTGTGGGTCATTTTCCTGCCCACGTTACACTCTGAGGCCTGGTCTAGTGTGGGATGAACCAGTTCACAACCATGGTGTCAATTCTGTCTGCAGTTTAACAGTAGTTAAAACTTGAAAACCATCAAAAATAATTAGGGCTCAAATGCACAGTGGCACTCAGGGCCAATTGAATTGACGTACCACATGCAGCAGCCTCTGGATAGTGCATGAGCTGAATAACAAACACATCCACAAGACAAGCTTGCCTTGCAATTGGATGTTTCCCTTGTGTTCCCTAAACACTGCTGAACAAAGTAATGAAATACACCTAGAGAGAATAGACAAATCAGTCTAGCCTTCCTGTAACGTCTAGCTTGGCGTGCTGACGTTATGAGATCCACTTGTTTATATATGCTGTCAAAAATCACTGTTGGAAGTGGGGTAGCCAATGTGTGTGGTTACCTACAACATTATGTGAGCTAAACTAACGTTTTAAGTGTAAAGTACTTAAGTACATTTCTGTCATAAAGCACCCCTAGCAAGTGGCAACAGTAAACTTTCTGGTAACGTTAGCTGATTTTAAGGTCTTATCGGTGAATCAATACATCTCACTTCAAGTCAACTATGGCTCAACTTACGGTTTCAGCTATTAATGATGATACTAACCACAACTGTTCTAGATCAGATGAAAATAGCAAGTATTACAGGTTTTAAGCAGGCTATAAGCGCTGCTCTGTTTCGAAAATACATAACGTTAACGTTAACATGAACAGTTAAGTAAACCAGCCCAACCCAAGATAGGTAACGTTAACGATGATGACCCTGTGGCTGACGACTCTGGAAAAGGCGGCTTTCTTGCCTCGTCAATAAAACAACGAAATCTATCGCAATCAAACGTTTCGAGATTTCGATCTGAGGTTGTGTCCAAGTAGCCAGCTGGCTAGCCACTGTGTTTAGCTAGGTAACTAACGATAGCTAACGGGCCCATTTCAGTTGCCCCCGTTCTACTGGCCTCTATTTAGACGAGGCCTTTATAAATCATATCGGCCACCTACAAAACCTTCAACCTAGATGAAGCCTTTTGCAACAAATAGTTAAGTCTGATTTTATGTGGACATTATCGGTTAGCAAAAATTTGCAAAATGAAAAAACGAACCGGATATTTGTCTAGATAGAGTGCTATCGTGCATCTGTCCATCGCTAGCGCAAAGCTGCACCTGTTCTATTCTAGGTGGAAACTAGTAGCAGGCTGCTGCTGCTCGGGCATCAACGATACGCTGTTACACACAACTGTATAGCTCTTGATAAATACAGCTAGGTTATCCGGTATATATTAGCTACGTAGATGGGCGCAAAATAAAATAACTAGACCATAACTAATAACAGCCTGCTTCCTGGCAGTATACCCAATTAGGCAGCGTTAGCTCCATCCTTTTAAAATGTCGAACACGAAACCAAATTAGAACGAATGGATATAGCAATGATAGCCACCCTGTGTGCAGGCTAACTAATAAGCTAACGCCAAGAGTATATGTTGATGACAAATAACTGGTTACTTGCCATGTCAGCGGACTAGGACCCGTGCTGATTTTGTAAATGAACCGAGTTAGCGAGGATTGCGAGGGTGCCATTTTTCATAACGCTCAGAGCGACAGAAAACAAAACTCAAACTGACCTTGTTAGCTAGCTAACGTTAGCCGCGCTGTCTCCTCTTCTACCCGAAGAAAGCCGCGGCGACTTCCAAAATGCCATTAAACATGCGCTTTCCACTCCCCACCACAAACAGACAGCTATCCAGCAGGCAGTAAGTAGACTATTTGAGCATAGTCAACGTAATAGATATTGTCTTTTTGTTTTAGTTAGTGTAGAGATAGTTCACTGTTCAATATTACAACAATGTTGATAGCTACTCCTCCCTTACTGCCTCTGTCCTCCTCCCAGGTCTACAGGTTGAGGCTAATCTTGTGTAGGAGCATGACTCCGCCTCTCTTTATTTGTTAACATGCAGGTGAAATGACAAATGTGTGTTCCCTCAAAATGAGTGCAGAAAGGCATTGCAGATTGTTGTGTTATTGCATTAACATCCATCTTTCAGTTGTTCAAACACTTTACTTACAAACAGGATGGCACAAGTATACCTATTAACCACGCATCACAATATTCCAGAGAGGATCAATTACTTACAGTAGTCTTGAATTACCTGATATGAGTAATTTAAGGTGAAAGGTAAAAGTGACTTCAAAGTACTCCATTCACACTTTTATTTCAAAATATGATATATATATATATAGATAGATAGATAGATAGATAGATAGATAGATAGATAGATACTTTATTGATTCCCCGGGGGAAATTCTGGGGTTGCAGTAGCATAACAGTATCACAAGAATGTACAAAATACAAAGGTAAGGTACAAAATACAAAAAAAACAAAGGCCTAAAAACTAAATACTAAAAAACGACTTAGAAATATAATATTTTGATAGTCCAACTTCTTATGGCTTCCAGGACTGTTGCCACTGCATAATATTCCTAGGGATACACATTTAACACCATTTATGAATGGTATATTGGCTTTGTGATATTCTTTATAGGACCCTGGAATCATGGGCATGATTTATTCATTTTGAATTTTTGAAGATCTTGTTTAAAATCTTCCAGATTACATTTCTGGAGACCAGAGCTGTCCCTAGGCTTTTAGTGGCCCTAAACAAATTGTATTTGTGGCCCCAAAACACTCCAGCCACAACCACCAAATTAGTGGCTTAGTGGCTGTGGCCCTAAACGATGGCAGAGAATGTTTATGCCACTGGTGGCTCTGCTGGAGGCATTTTGATTATTATTTGATTAGCATTGTCCCAGACATCTTTTCTTTCAGTCTTTTAGGCAATGTTTTAGTTGTGTGTTTTTTTTAACCATTTGGACCATTCATTCCTAGTTAGAGAAGCAGAAAAATAAAACAGAGAGAGAGTCCAGAGAGTCCTTACTCCCTCTCACATTGCAAAGACTTTGCAAAGGTCATTCGTGGCTCCCTCACCTGCCAAGTCTTGCCCATTGCTTATGTTTATGTTGAGCTAATTGTATGTGTCATGTAATCTGATGCAGGATGTGTCACTTAAATGACATGATATGAAGATAAAATTCATTCATTCATTCATTCATTCATTCATTCATGTATTCTATGTAGCATGTAGTATAATATGTTTATTCACATGGGGACAATAATGGCTGTTGTCACTTTTGGCATTTTAAAGGTGGAAGATGTTAAAGCACCTACATTTATCTCAAAGCATGTGTTTGTGTTGCTTAAGTCAATTGTATCTGTTGTTGAATGTTAAGACCAATGTTATGGCATGGTCCTAAGATAGGTTGGACTATACCTTGACTGGGGACCAAATCTGAGATACAGCTTTGATGAGACTGACATAGCAACCTTCTAATATCTGTTCATAATTATGTGTTTTATGGGGTAATTTTCAGGGGTATGAATAGACATATTTATAAGAGCTACAGATTAATGAGTGCTGGCGTCAAAAAAGTCCAGTCAGATAAGTATGTTGAGAATCATTCAGTCCAAAGGTTGTATTTGTTGGCAGACAGACTTTCTGTTTGTGCAAAGACAAAAGGTTCAGTCAGTATTTGCACAATATCTTCAACAGAACTTTTCTGCAACCAAATAATGCAATTTATAACTTCAAGTTGTTTTACTTTGTCAATACAGTATTGATTTTTCTACTAATCAATAACAAGAATGTCATGGGCAAAAACTTCAGTTTACAATATTGTGCACTTGAATCAATGTATAGTCTCAGAAAAACTTGCCTGTTGAGTGAACATTTCTCATAGTGGTCACAAGGTGCAAGCATGTGGCTGTCCAAAGGACCAAAAGTAAAGAGTTCATGCTGACTTAAATAGACAAAGTAGTAATGGTTAATGCCCAATCAATATTTCAGAATTAAACAAAATGGTAGTTCCTCTGCAAAAATACCAAAATATGGGATTAGAGAAATATTTTTTTTATTCTGAAATGGTAATTGATAGAGGTATTAATACTTGGATAAACAATATGTGGCAACAATATATTAATTTTAATATATTTTGAAGTTGTCAGTAATTATGTAAACGGTTGATTAAACAAGACACAGTAACTAACCACCAAAGCACTTACATGGAGCAAATCCTTGCTCAGTGTTCAGTTTTTCCTGATTTCTAATGAGTTACACATTATATGATGCAATCAATATTGTTCTTGAGTGAACCTGCCAGATGTTGAGCAGACATTCATACAGTCCTGTATTTATAGGTTTCCTGCTCTCAAGATTCCCTGAGATTAGTTTTCTTTTCCCTGACAATTTCTTTCCTTCCCTTTTAATGTGGGACAGATACATACAAAGGAGCTGACAGTTCTTTGTTGAGATAGGTCTCTTTGAGCTGATATGAATGACTGGTTATATTAGCCTGCATTATTATGGTTTTTAAATAGGGCATAAGCTCTATTGGGAACAACACTTGAAAGGGTAAGGTAAAGTTTAAAGGAGGAATCACATCTCCCAGACTGACAGCCTATGTTGAAGCTGCGGCAGGAAGTGCACTCAAAATCTTAAAATGAGACAGTATTCAAAGATATCATCACACTGCCAAATAAAAGGCTGAAAATGTTCATTCTTGTCATTTACTTTGCCACCAAATGATACAATGTCTTTATTTTATCAGTCCACAGTAAATACTTTTGTGATATCTTTGGTGCCAATAAAACACATTAAATAAAAACATCACTACACATTATCATAAAATACATGAATAGCACTGACTGTAAATTCACTGTATGTTCATGGCACTGATGAAAGGGCCATCAAATGCTAATAAAATCCATGATAGCCATGATTATAATTTTAAGACAGAGAAACAGAGCCTGTCTGTAACAGTTTGCAGACCTGTCAATCTTCTGAATCCCTGACTCTTTGTTCAACCCTGCAGCTAGATAGTATGAAAGAAAGAGTCAGCATAAAGGCATACAGTATCTGCATGTGGACCTGAGAGAACATATTTGATATTCCATATCTAAATCAATATTTCATTTCAAACGTAACATACTTTATGTTTTATGTATGACATGTTTTATGTCATTATTTTGTCTTTGTTCATGATCTATCTCTATATCTAATATATACAACAACAACACAGATCTGTAGATTATAATGATGTTTTACATGTGAGGCATATTAAGTATGGGGGATTTCCTGATTGGATATCAGATCAGTATTGCACAGCTCATATTTTGTCAACACACATGCACACACACACAGAACACCTGCAGGTAGCATGATTGCCCCACCGTAGAGGGGCTTCCATGTGATTGCACATATCAATCTGACTCTTGATGTGTGAGCACAGAGCGAGAAAGAGAACGGATTAGGAATCAGCTGACTCCCCACATTTTCTTCCAAGTGACTTATTCAAAGGGTTAGTGGACTGTTGGACTGCTGAGGGGGTTGGGTGGGTAGTGAGACCCTCACTGGAGCTAATCTCTCCTCTATCCCAATGGTAGATTACTCTAGACAAGCCTCCCCAGCTTCAGTCAATACCATCAAATGAAAAGATCCTTCCTCCCTCTTATATGTTGTGCTCACAGCTGTCTCTTTCTCTCTCACACACTCACTCTTTTTTCCTTCTGTCACTATTATGATTCAAAATATCTGGACCATTAGATTTTTTCATTTGTTGCTCTATATGAAAAGGTACAGGGCTGTAGTCATTGCCATTTTTCACTTACTTTTCCTAGAGCCACTAAAAGATCAGAATCTCATTAAAGAATGATTTAGGAACGTACTGTATGTTACTGGTGGCAAACAACTCATCACTACCTTTTATAAATGTTCTTGGCTGTCTGCTTATGCTATCACTTGTTAGGTTGAGGTGATAATGAACATGAAAAAAGGGGATTTCCTTACAACAGAGGGCCTAGGGAGTACTGTGAGCTCTTGTTTGTGCCTGCCTCAGGTTATTTTCTCTCAATGCTCAGCAGAAATAAGATTTTCCAAGAGGCACTATCATCACTTGTCTATGTTTACATTGAGATTGATTTTTCAGAAACTTGCTGCTCCATAAAAACCACCTCTATATGCTACTGAAAAAGATTGATTTAACCAGTTTACCAAATATCAATATATTGAGTGAATAGCACATTGGAAGTTGTCATTTCATCTTGTCACTTTACATACATCTCTGTGTAAATGAAAATCATCCAAGTCTTGCTGAGGCAAGTTAGCTAATAATTCGCAAATTACACTGCACAATTAATCCACCATCAGAGACCCCAAAAGCAATTACAGGGGTTTGGTCATTAGCAGCTCTGTACATTAGGCCAGTAGCAGAGCAGACTTCTCCATTACGGGGTAAACACAGGGTAAACACGCTGCTCTTCAGAAGCCCCCATGTTAAATGGAAGTCTGAAAAAAAGCCCCTATTGGCTTCTGTGACAAGGGTAATAGTTTTTGTTATCAGAGACAAACAGGCCTAATGACTCTGGAATACATCAAGAGGACATCAGTAAATGCAGAGATCAGTTAAGGGAATGGCCACTGGGTGACCCCAGTACAAAATAGATATCAAATCCTGTGCTAGAGCAATGACTAAATAGTCCCTCCATAGCTCATAAACGTGTACTGCAACTCTTTAGCAGTTATGTGAAAGACCCATAACCCAATCCAACAGTGCAATAACAGGATTACATAGTGCTTAGTTTGGGGCTATCCAATAGTGCTTGAAAACCCTCTGCACGTTATGACTGGTGCTATACCTACCTCTCAGTTCTCATCAATTGCTTATTTTGTGAAGATTAGCAGTAGCTCAGTTTAATATCTAGATAGTAAATCTAACAGCCATCCCTACATCCTGGAAGAAAGCTATTCACCTCAATTTAGTGAGGACATCAGTTATATGAGAAAGATGAGATTGTAATATTTTGTCACTATATTTATTACTGTAATTCTTTGTGGTAATGGACAAAAGGAATAATATAAATTAAATAATGTGCAGGACTATGATGATAGGACTAATACATCATATGAGGACTAAACATCTCCATTTCCTTTTTTATGTAGTCCTTTCTGGAAACTTTATATGACAAACCTCTCAAACCTATGTGTCCTACATACCTACAGTAGGAGTGGCCAATCCCGCCACAGAGTGACAAGGCTGTTAGATGTAACCTGACTCTGTGTCCTCTCTGGTTACCTCTCTGGTCTAGATAATCATCACCTGCCTGTGTTTCCTCTTCTCAGCGGGCTAAGAGATTTATTAACTAGCGAGAATGCGTAAAGGATTAGGAATGTGCTCCAGTTTTGACCAATGGATCTGACGGTGACTGGCAGTCACGCCTAACGTGGCAGGCAGCTCTGTCCCAGTACGTCTGTGTGGGCTGGCAAGTGTGTGGAACACTCCTACTGAATGTCTGGCTGAGGCCCTGGGCTTAGGGAGGATGGAAATGGGGAGAAAACGCACAGCCCGATGCCGGGTCCCAGGTGTGCACTTAACACTACCTATCAATTTCAGCCCAGGGTGAGCAAGGCTACAAGCCAGATCAAATCATGAGTCAGAGCTTGAGGATGCATTTCAGCCTGCCTGATCGCCTGGCTAGTCACATGGTAACACGACAGACTGAGATGGAATGAGTCACTGGCTATGGGAACCACAGCCACAAATCCACCCAGGTGATACGTGGGAGAGTGTGAATTGAATCTAGCCATCAGGGCATATCTCTCATTATCCCATGTGACAATCATATCTATGATAAAAGCCGAACAGGAGACAAAAACAACAGCAGTGCTCAAGGAGAAGGAATGGCAGCGTCTGAAGACGGCCATTATGTGGCTCCTCATATCTACCCACTGTTTGGTCCAAAGCTGTCTGTGCTGCTTGGCTGTGCTAGACTCTCGCACAGGGACTCTCTGTGAGACAGCGGAACACTCGGTGCATGGAGCATGGTGCTGATGCCAAAGTCCTGTTATCCAAATCCGTCGGCACTGTCTCATTTAGCAGATAAGAGGCTAATCTACAGGGTGGGCTAGAGAGAAACCTACAGAGACAAGGCCTCTCTTGTCGCTCCCTCACCATTCTCCACATTCCTGGAATGTGTATAGGCATGTACAGACAAACAAAGCCTTGGGGATCTTATTCCCCCGGCCCAGACATACTGATATAAAATATGAATCACAATATATTTATTTCATTAGCTGCCTACATTATTTCATTTTTTGTAGATATGAATTACTATCATCACTACACTTTATGAGTACCAAACTAAGAATCATGATTAAGTATTACCACAATGCCAGCACAAAGAGTTCAGTATTTATTGATTAACCCATCAGTGGCTAAACTACATTTAATAATGTTAAAGCTCCAACCCAGAATGTCTATAGTATTTATAATATGAGTGGGTACATTAAGATTTTTGAAGGGTCAGACTTGCTCATCAAAAAGGACTTAAATGAGGAGGCATGTGAATGGAACAGTTTGTATTTCCAGATAACCTGAGGAAAATCTGGGCTGAAAAAGTGAATCAATCATGTTCTCCCCTACATCAACAACTTCTGTCATTGTGCCCTTAAGCAAGGTGCTTAACCCCCAATTGCTCCTGTTGAGCTTCTCAGTTGCCAAAATTAGACGATTGTGGCAGTACTGGGTAGTACTGAATGCATATAACTGTATGAATGTGAAGCAGGGTAGTGTTGAAAAAGAGCATGTGTGCTCACCAAAACCACTGCATGGAAAAATAAAGGTTAAAATAAATAAATAAACAATAGAAGTCCTGGGTACAGAAGCAGGCACAGGCAGGCAAGCTAACCAGTTTCTAACAGTTTCTTGGAATTTTCTTGGTTAAGTTTCTTGGAATTATATTAATTTGAATTTAGACATTGGTATATTTTTTTTCTTATATAATGCCAGCCAATACATGTTGCCGGCTAGGTTGAACCACTAAATTTCAATACTTGCAAAATTTCAGGTCTACAATAATATATTTCAGAATTATTGGTATTGCCACACTATTATAGTATCAAAGTACAGTATTGTGCAACACTAGCACTTAGCTGCTTGAAGATCCACAAAGATTTCATTACTCTTGTCCCAGCCCTCCTAAAAGGTAGGCTTACAAGATCAAAAGCTGTCCGAAGGTAATCATCATACCTGACACATGAGACATGACAGATAGCCCTGTCTTTGAAGTTCCAGACAAGACCTGCGCAGGAGTTCATGGGATAGGAAATCTTTTATCATTCCAATGACTGATTTTACATGGGGTAGGCCTATGCTAAAATTTTCCTCCTCTATTTTGTAGTACTACTGTATATAATTGTACTGTAGGTGTGTACAGTAAATTCAGACTGCAAAGTGATGATTCAAGAGTTATACAATCTAGCCCACATTTTGTCATCAGTAATCAGAACATTTGAGTGACTAACCATTTAATAATCCAGAATTTAACAGAAAGAGCCGTTTCTACACACCCTCAGTTTAAATTATATTTATGTACAGTTTTAGTCAGCTTTTTACTTCTTTTGTACCTCCTTGAAATGAATGCCAGAACTTCCCACTCTTTCTACCGTGCTTATCTGATCGTGTTCCTACCCACAGGGTGTTTCCAACCACAACAATAGAAACCTGTAGTCATAATGTTGCCTGCCTTGCATATTTGTGCACCTGTGGATGATACAGTATCCTGTGACCTGTTCTAGACGGTCTCCTCACACAGCCTGGAGGAACACTTCCTCTCACATCTGCCATGACCTCATTCTCTTTTAACAGACACCGGATCAAGGCACCCCTGGTCTAGGGCCTTGGTTGTGGTCTTGTCAATGAGACATTAAGCAGTTAACCATTTCACTATGAGTTTAGTAATATAGCAGTTATAGTAAAAATGGAGTTTGGAAGAAATCACATTTTTTCAGTGGTTCACTTAAAACTATAACACAGCTTTGAATGAAGCTTAATTTGTTTAGAGGGTGTCTTAAAGTAATCTATTTTTAGCTGGTGATGAGGGTAATTCCTCTATTTTAGTTCTTTTAGACCTCAGCGCTGCTTTTGACACGCTGATCATTTGATTTTAATTGAACACCTTAAACAATGGGTGGGCATCTCTGGTTCTGTTTTAAATTGGTTTTACTACCTGCAATACAGGCTTTTAATGTAGCTATTGGTGAATCCAGGTCATCTAGCACACTCCTGACATGTGGAGTACCCCAGGGGTCCGTCCTGGGTCCAATATTATTCTCCATTTATATGCTACCTCTGGGGCATATCATGTGCAGTCACAACATTAGTTTCCGCTGTTATGCAGATGACACCCAGTTGTATCTCTCCATTAACCCAAGCAACATCAAGCAATTAGACACTCTCCAGGAATGCCTATGGGATATTCAGAATTGGATGTCTCATAACTTTTTACAGTTAAATGCAGAAAAGTCTGAAGTTATTATTATCGGTCCAAACACATCAAATGCACATACCACAAAACATATTGATAAGATGAGATAATTTCATTCAAACAAGAAACTATTTGTGTTTTTATCATATCTCACCTCGACTACTGTAATTTATGGTACACTGCAGACTCTTACTAGACTGCAATTAGTCCAAAATGTTGCAGCCAGACTCCTCACAGGACCAAAAAGAGAGAACATATTACGTATTGTTGCCTTTCACTGGCTTCCGGTTCATTTTAAGATTGATTTCAACTCCATACGAGCCTAATCATAGCCTGAGATCCTCCGGTAGAGCGTTTCTGGTGGCTCCTCAAGCAAACTTAAAGACTAAAGGTGACCCAGTTTTCATCATCAGAGCCCCCAAACTGTGGAACGACCTGCCCAAGGAGATCAGGCTATTTATCTCACACCAATGTCATCTCAGACAAAACCACTGAGATATTTTTAACCTTTATTTATCCAGGATAAGTGGACTGAGCACGTTTGTTCTTTTTCAGGAACACCTTGCTTCACATTCACACTTGCATATCTGTGAGCTGCCAAACTTTCAAACATCTTCTACTGTTGGCCACTCAGCAGCTCCGCTGGAGCAACTGGGAATCAAGTGCCTTGCTCAAGGCTACATCTATAGTAGTTGTTGAGGGAGGGGAGAGCGTTACTCATTCACTTTCCCAGCCACATTTTCTTAGCCAGTCTGGGGATTCAAAATGACATCCATTCAGCCACAAAACCTGCCTCTCTAACTTCTAGCCTATGACTCCCCCTTAGAAATCAGATCACATAAGGATTGTAGTAGAACTTTCTATTTTTTCTCTGATAAGAACCATTAAATTGCTTGACAAATGTAGACTGCCATTGTGGAGTGGACATAAGAACATGCACAAATGCAGTATGAGAGTAAACAAATAAACTAAGTAAATAGTTATGATTTGTCCTATGAAAATGCCACAACAATATCTCCTCAATGCTGAATACACCAAAATGAAGCACTGGATGAAATAGATGATCTAAATTTGATTCTAATTTCATTTCACTTTTCATAACATTTATACAAAATAAATGCAAATTTGTAATCCAGTAAATAGTTTGCTTTTGTCAGTGCATTTTCTAAATGTGATTGTAGGCTACAATTTGTTTATGTACATAAAGGACAGAAAAAACATTAATCGAGCATGGCACACAGGAATCCTTTGTTCTTCGCTTAAAACTAAATCTCCTATTAGTATTCCAACAACAATGTGTTCGGTTCCCAGTGTCTCTGTCGCTGCCATTGTTCAAATTTATACACTCACTTCAAAGCCAAACCATACATTTTCAAAGGAAAAGCTTTCATAATTCCTACTGAATGGTGCACAATAATATATGTGAACACACTGCATCTAAATGAAGATAATCATTACAATGGTAAAGGTTGCGCAGGAGTTAGTTGTGCGTCTGACTGTGTGTGCATCTTATTTGTGTCTCTTTCAATATTAAAACAGGCACAGGGGACAGTGATATAGGTTGTGTACTGCCATCATTTGAATTATAAATAAAGTTATTTTTACATGAAGTATGTAGAATAAATTGATTGTGTGTTTAATGCACACAATTGATGTGTAAACATCAAAGAATAATGTCAAATCATTGCTCCTGCTTGAGAGGGATTCAGACGTTATGCAGAGATCATTTTAATGGAGGAAAGACCCGCTACAGAGGTTGGCTGGCATGTAAACACAAGTAACAGCACAACACATTCTGTCCTTCCCCCATGTGTTCTCAACCAACATTTGTCACAACAAAGTTGAAAACTTTGGGTCAGTGCAGGGAATGCTAAGCCATGTTTGTGCCTGTTTGTCTGTGAGAGTATTAGAAAGAAAAAGAGAGACATTCCATGGCTGAGTAATTGTAGTGGTTGCCCTGGTGTCATCTCTTGTTGTTTCAGTGCCATTTAGTGTGAGAGGTATTTGTTAAGCTTGAATGCCCCTAGACAAACATGGACAATATACATTGTGTTTGCCAAAGCAAGTGGGGGTTGCCTGTGTAACAAGGCTGATTTCCACTTCAACACAAGGAAAGGTTTTGTGAATTTTGCATCACAGTCCCATTTCCCACTTTATGTCTTTTGTATGATGTATGTATTGTTGCCTGGAGATCTGTACAGAATCACCAGTTATGACCCTCACACTAAGGTGGACTATATTCTGCTTGTCTACCAAATTAGTAGTACAAGATTCTGAATCCTTAGGTCAAAGGCGAGGGGTATTCATCCAGCTTCTAATTGTTTTCTATCCTGAAGCCTTCCCTACTACCACCCTAACTGCACCCTTACAGGCCCATGTAAAAATACAGCATAAGGCTGCTCCCCTCTAAATGCAACACTGTTAGTGTGGTTGCTGGAATTTGGATTTTAAACAACAAATATACTTTTGCTGTAAAGGGAATGTTTCTTTGTATATACAGGACAACCTATTAGCACCGTCGTCTATGAACCTTACTTAGCCACACAGTCACTGGTTATTTTACATCACTTAAGGAGAGGCATAACACCCCTACTGGGACACTAGTGCCCACAGCAGAGGATAGACTACTACAGAAACAATTACTTTAAGTGCAGTAAAGTTTTTATTTAAGTTTAGCTCAGCAGTCAATCAACAAGTTAACAATGACAGTAAGTATAAAGAATCACAATAACAATAATAATTTTGGAGAGAGAGAGAGATAAAGGTTTCTCACCTAACCTAACCCTCAATATGAACCAAATTGGTCCGGAAGGAGTGAAGCCAAATCCGTTCTAATCTTCAGTGCTTTTGAATCTCAGTGAAGATTCAAAAGCCCAGTGACTTTGTGGAGTATTAACAACTCCTTAACATTCTGTCTCCTTACCACTCTCTTTATACTGTTTTCTCTCTCCCCTGACATGTCATTCACCAATCACAATACATCAGATCACACATTAAATCATCAATTACCAATCATCAAACAATGATATAAATATGACATATTTCATTATTATGACTGTTGATCCTCAAGTTGCTTTAGGTCATTGATGGAAAGTACCAGATGTCTCAAGACAGGATGATAGAAAGCTTATGCCAGCTCTTTCACTTCCTTATTTGCCATGCCTATCTGGATTTTTAGCACATTTTGGCCTTTTATCGGTACAGGCCATTGGTCAAGCAGGTAGTAACCTCCTGCTTCCTCGAGGTCGCCTCTTTTCACCTCTGCTGCAATGAACCCAGCCACCCTCATAGTGGTCATTCCACTTGGGCCTGGACACTCCTTGTTTAGACCTGAAACTTATTGGTGGAAGGGCGCTATTTGCCTTATTGGCACCGATGCTGGCCGCTTGGTTGCTATTGCCACATACCTAGAGGGTCCAGCTGTTGGGCGCTTGATGGGCTGTGGCATTGGATGTGCCCAAATGTGCTGTGGGGTGACGGGCAATGGAGAGACCATTAGATGGCGTACACCTGCGTTTTATCATCAGTGAATGTAAATCCAAACCACGATTAATACCAAAATCCACAACTAACTCTTCTCTCTCTCTCTCTCTCTCTCTCTCTC
>CABFOQ010024983.1:40896-57363 GCA_900660455.1 Gephyroberyx darwinii
GCGATGGTGCTTTTGTGGAGGCAGCTGGTTAGGGCTCATTTGTCAAGCTGCTGACCTGCCCTCCCTTCTCCCCTCTCTCTCTCTCTCTCTCTCTCTCTCTCTCTCTCTCTCTCTCTCTCTCACACACACACACACAGACACACACACACACACAAGCCATGTCTCAATGTACTTCAGGTTTGAGTATGTGTTTATTGTATGCATTGTGTGTGGCAAGTGTATTGGTGCAGTTGCAATTGATTTTCTTTTCTGGTGGTTGTCTCATTTCCACCTGTACACCTTAGCTGTTGCACACCCACATCTACATGACTGATATATTGCAGCACACAGCCTTTGCGGTGGCAGAAATGCAGCCCTGCTAGTTCCAAAGCACCTTCTCTCTGCAAGATGGATTTGAAATCACGTAGCACCTCCTACTGTTTGAAAAGGAATCTCTCACTTAACCAAATGTACCATAGCAAGTTATTCAGTAGAGCTTTTTATGGTTAAGTGCTTGAATCATAGGGCACCGTCATATAGCATCTGAGAAACACTTTTTAAAAAAAATGGATGGTTGACAGATCAAAAAGTAAACATTGTTTCTCAATAAAAGGCCATAAAGAACAGTATGCAAACCACATAAGTCCCTGTTTATTGCTCCAAAGGTTTTTTTTTATCTGATCCTTACTCAATAAAGGTGAGCATGGTGAGATCTATCATTACTGCATACAATGATTCAAAATATGTAAGGCCTCATGCTGCTACCATAAAGCTTAGTGATCTATGGCTATGGATCTATGGTGATATGGCTTATTCATTTCACCCGGTTGTTGTAATAATATCAGATAATTACATCTCTTTCATCCCTATAATTCCCAATAATCTACATTTTTAAAATGTGCCAAAACCCAGCAAGTGGCTAATTCATAACTCCGATGCATTTGGGAATAAAAGCCTATTAATATTGAAAAGCAATGTGACAGTCTGCATTAAATATCCACATCCTCATCCCCATATCTTATTTAAATCAATGCAGAATGCTATCCATTCTGTTTTGATTCCTAACCAAGAGAAAATGTCACAATAAGCAGCATGATAGAAAAATAATGAAGCACCAACATGTAATAGATCACAGAGGCAGCTGTAAATACATCAAGCAGTGATGAATAAAGGCCTTTTGATTAAGATTACACAATATGGATGTGATTCACATGCTTCTATTGCCGTGCACTTGGCATGCACAAGAAACACCTGAGAAACAACTGAGATAATTTGTGAACTAGATGGAGATATCATGCTGAAATGAACCAGGCACCCACCTGTCACAGATGAGCAGTGGGAGCTGTTTAGATGTTGTGCTTCGCTGTCTATATATTAATGAGCCATTTTGCCAGGTGACAATTTATCATAGGCTCATTAGTTTGTTTGAAATAGAAAAATGCATGTTGTTCTGACACATTCATGTATTTTTCACAAAACACACATACATTTTATGTGAACCATTCAATCAAGTAGGCCTAAGCTATCAAGCATATTATTACTGATAATATATACTGATAATAAAATATGCAATAACTTAACAAGATGTAACAATATGTAACTTGATGAATAAGCCACTCAGGATCAATAAAATAAGGGCTAGACCACGTTTGCAGGATCAAGATCATGACACTAGATGGCGCTGTATGAGAGAAAGTTACCGTGGAGGCCAGGCAATCGAAGAACTTCAAACAGAAATGTACAAGCTTCAGTTTTAACATTTATGACACCAACTTTAATTAGGCCAGCACATTTGGCATGGTATACTAATACAATTAAAACATATCTAAGGATTTATATCAATTTGGTGGGCTAAATATGTCTGGATAGGCCTATAACTGTAAACCTATGGCAATTTAACATAACCTACATGTACTAGATTTCTACAGGATTTCAATTCTGTGTCTATAAGGAGGGGGTAATGTAGCCTTGCTATTATTTATCTCTGATTATTAGTCAGTCAACAACGTGTAAACACTGTTGGAAATCGATATATTATAGATATATCTATATATTTAGATATATAAATCTGGCTAGATTTTGTTTAAGCACTGTTCATTTCCTTGATAAACCACCCAAGATAATTGAAACAAAGCGGAGCCGGCGATTTTGAATACATTGATTGATTCAGCAAATGTAATTTCCTCGGTCATTCGATGATTTCACACCGAGCAGAAGCTCAATGATCCTGAATGTATCAATTTGCAATGCGACGCACAGGGAGCGGCGGGATGCACTCCAAGTAGAGGTCCTGTGGGGACAGGATCACACCAGTGGGGCAAGGCGGGGAGACTGGGGTTTTTAATGTTTTGTTGGGGTAGCTGACTAAAGGGATTTTATCCAGAGAGCATCCAGCTCTCCTTGGGCTGCCTTGGTTAATGGTGATCAGGGGGAACAGGGTGGTCGCCGTCTGCATCTCTCTTAGTCTTCCTCCCCTCCTCAGCGCACAGGCGCCCTGCACTCCTATCTGCTGACACGCCGGGAGGAGAGTCCTTACAACACGTCCGTATCATTGGACTCTATGTGGATACAACGCCTGGTTAACACAGATCCATGGGGATACTTGAGTAGGAATTGTAGCCCGCGACCTTTACATGAAAACAGGTAAGTGACTTACAGGGTGATGGTACATTTCAAGGCTATGTTCCCAATTGTACAACTTGAAATAGCTCTCATCCAGGGGGTTACGTTGCATTGATCGCGATGAACTATTTCAATTAGTGTCTGTATTATTGCTCGAAGCCACCAAACAGCGAGTTATATATGTATACATTCATTTCCAAACAAACTCTAGTCTTTATCACATCACAAAATCAAAGCCGCTATAGGCCTACTTCAGATCATATTTATTGTCCTTGTAATTAATTGTCGTCTCGCATGGTCGTGACTTAAATCAGGTACTTATAGTCTTAACAGTCTAGGATGAAATTGTTTGTTAGATTCAGGTGTCGAGCTGAATTAATGAATCCCTGAACTGACTGGGTTGATAAATCCAGCATATGGCAGAAAGTCCCCAGATGAGCAAGGAACGACAGTAGCAGAATGAGGAGACAACTGGCCTGTTGTTTGTGGACGTTTCATGATAATGAAAGTCCACCCTGCTGGCCAGGCCAGTCCCAAGCACACAGAGATCATTCTTCAGAAGTCTGCTACTGTGGGCGCTGCTTGGTGCTGAGGCAGCGAGTCTGTGTGACAGGACCATCATTCACCAAGACGCCTAATTACATTAGACTGGACAGAAACATTAAGCTAAAAAAAGATACCCAAATGAAAACCAAATACAAATGCCATTTAGTTGCATGTTTTTGTTAACTTTAGCTACCATTGAATATACAGTCCACATGTGGCAAACTAGATATAACTAGTGTAATCACATTATTGAGTTGGACCATATTTAGAGCTTTACCAGACAGTCATGTTTAATTTCCCATTCTGTCCTCCTGGTTATACAATTTAAGAGAAGATAAGATAAGATTCCAGATGGTTCCAGTGTTTGTCTTTGCCAGATACAGTTCACAGCAACTGAATGCTGTCATTTAAAGGATTATTTTCACTTAGATTAGATTGCACCAACAGGGTTGTCAACATCTAAATGAACCATACTGTAGGCCAACCTACAAATGGCAGAATTGGCATCTACAGTTCCCTAGGATTGGAATAGCTGCAATAGTCATGTTTCCAGTTTAATTGTGTTCACACTATGTTTAGGCCTGAATCTGACCTTTTTCAGCACAGTAGGCGCATCTGTGACTCTCCAGTAAAATATAATCAATAAAATTACATCTTAAAATGGACCAGCTGATTGATTTGGAAAAGTGGTTAACAATGCTACTTGCTGCCTGGAGATGCTCATGAATATTGCATGTGCACTAAGAGTCTTCTATACAGCATATGTGCATCTGTTCATACACTAATGAAACAGGACACAACTAGAGAGTTGTATATCAGTTTTGTATCTCTATTTTGTGTAAGCTTGTTCTAATTTTTTGCCGGGGAATACATTTTTATGTCATGCATTGTATGTCACCTATGCTGCAATGTTACCGAGGAAGAACGAGAGAATTCTGAATTCTGTAGTGTGTGTGTGTGTGTGTATGTGTGTGTGTGTGTGTGTGTTTGTGTGCGCGTAAAAAATATGTTCCTGAAAAGAAAAACAATGAGAAATGGAGTAATACATGTAATATCTGGTTGTTGTGATAGAGGCCCGTATCTCTTAAAGAGACCATCAGGTATTGCTGACTCGCTATCCAAATGTAATTGCTTAATGCACTCAGAGAATCAAAGATCTAATAAGAAGTGGAAGAGCCTCTTCAATAATGAAACCCCACCAGCATCTCTGCTGCAGAGGAAGGGCTGGGGGCCGAGACACTTCATAAATAACAGAAGCCAGACCTGACACATGCTGCTCCAGCGTCTGGGAACTGCCAATAATCCCCCTCATCTACTAAGATGCTGTTCTTGCAGACTGAGGGAGAAAGCAGGCATCTTGCTCAGTTGGTTTGGAGTCATCAAGTCCTAGCAAACGCAGCCCAGTGCAGCAGCTTTACTCAATTAAACTGTTCTGCGGAACAAGATCATGGATATTCAATCACCTTACTGAAGATACAAGGAGAGCTTTCCTGGAGAATATGGCCTTTAACCCTGAAGGAGAGCTGAATAGTTTCCACTCTGCCAAAGCGTCATAAATTGTATGTAGATTTATATTTATATATAGAGAGATGTGATGTATTATTATTATTATTATTATTATTATATCATTAATTATTTTTGATTCTCTTACCATAAGAGTGGAGTTCTGTGAGACAAGACAATATCAAAGGAGAGCTGAATTGTTTCCACTCTGGAAACAAATTGTATATATATTTGTAACATTTGATTCTTTTGCCATGGAAGTAGAGTTGTGTGAGGCAAGTCAATATCAGTCATGTTCAGTCATGCATTCATTTAGATGTTGTCAAGAGCGTCATGTTCATTTCCTCCCTTATATTGTAGATCAACCCCCTGTAGCAAGGAGCCTGTATTGGAGCAATTAACCTGTGTTTGTCAGTATCTAATAATTACAGTTACCCGAGGCTTCAACTCCCTCTGACTTGCAACTCTGTCAATTGAAACAGATTTTGTGATGCATAGCCTGCATGTTTTGACATGATAGGCAGTGTTGTGTGGTACAAACACGTAACCACCTTCAAAAACATGGATCTGTGAGTAGGGTTGGAGTGGGCAACTTCTCTGCAAGAACACAGTGTCAATTCTTTCGTTTGAACCTTCTTGTTTTGCTATGAAGAGGGCCTTTTTTCTGGAATGTGATGTGACCTTTGCTCCTTCTTTTTTTAAGATTGAATGCAGTGGCTGACAGAGCCGCAGGCTATCCCTTCTATGAAAAGATAGGACTGTGTTGAGCTTTACTGATTGAGCCAACAGGCCCCATGACTCCCCTGTTGTGTCTCACAAAGAGTCTCATGAGTATGATTTATTTAGCTCAGAACGTACTCTCAAAGAGCAGCTTTCAGAGTGCGCATCGGTCTACGGAAAGTAACTAGAGAAATAAGGATAGGTGTACGCTAAGTACACCACTCCAATGAGTAAGCATTGTATATCAAGTGAATGAGCTAAAGGACTGCTTTAGTGACAGTAATCCGCTTTGCTCTGCAGTACTCTAAATGGAGGTTTTTCTTTCAATTGGCCATCTGCATCAGTGTGTCTGTTTTTGTATTGGTGACCAAGAAGGAGAGAAGCTTTTTATCCCCCCTTCAGCTGCCGAGTGCCTGAAATATTTAACAGGGACTGCACTATTTTTGGATTTGTGCTCAGTTTGTTGTGGAGCTTATGTAATATCTAGTTCTGTTTCAGCCCAATGTGCATGGTACTGTTGTGTACTAAATAGAAGTTTCAAACAGCTCAGCCCCTCCATACGGGGAGACCAGTGTTGTTTGTTGTGATTATGCAATTTTCAAACACACAACCAACTAACTGAGTTGATGTGTGTTTTAGAAGAGAAAGGGTAGTGGTGCATTTAACAATATGAGTCAAGTTGATAATGGCTACAGTACACATTCCTCTTCTGGCATTTCTGTATTGTCATATTATGTGGACAACATGCGTCCATACTGCACTAAACTACAGGGGACACATACAAGGCATACACCATACTGTAAGGGATACTGTTGTACAGTGTACAGTTGAGATTCATCAATAAATCTGAACAAATCTGTACAGTGTGCAGACTGATGAATTAAAATGCCATTTTTGTTCTAGTCTTTTGTTCATCAAGTAAGCAGAGCTAATCCATATCTTCTCAGGTTACTTTCTTCTTGGAGCTATTGATCATCTCTTCTCTCTTCCCTTTAAACTGCCCCCATCTCTTGTTCCTGCTCTCTCAATCTCTCTCTCTCTCTCTGTGTCTCTGTCTCTCGCTCCTCTTATCCCTCTCTCCTTTTCTCCCCCTTCGAGGTGTCAGATTCTCTGACTCATGCCCTGGTGTGGAGGAGGGGAGGAAGGAAGGGATGAAAGAGCAGATGAAGAGAGCAAAGTCATTTTGCAGATAGAGAGAATGACCTTCATCCAGTAAGAGGGATGGGATAAAGATGGAGTTACTACCCTGCCAAAGTGTATTCACCACCATGCCAAAAAACGATTCAGAATGATACATGGCGCTAACGTAAGCATAACAATACGACACATGCTAGTGTAAGTCAAGGCAAATGACCATAAAATTCAGAGGCATAAACACGAACTGTATGAATTAATGGCAACAGCACTGCAGCATGTGACATCCAAAACCAATTAGGGATTGCCCTAAATTCAAGACATCTCTATGAAGCAGGTTCTCCCGTTCCCTCTCTCCAGATGAGTTTGCGGTAGAGATAAGGAAAGCTAAATGACACACTCTATATCTGCCTGGGGGTTGCCTGCCTGTCCCCATACCGACCAAAGCCAGCATAAATAGAGGCTCAGACAGTGTCACCATGTGTCTGGAACCGGCAGCCACTTGGGACCTAACAATTGACAACGCAGAAACATGGCCCTGTAAGGTTCATTATCTGTATGTTTGTGTTGTATTATTCTAGCTGGCCGTAATGAGAAGAAGGAAGGCGCTAGGGTTTATCTAATGAGGAGATGAACCCTATGTGAAAACAAACGCGTCAACACTTGATCGATGTACGTTTCTCAGAGAATGGCCATGTTGTTTCCACGGTATAAGCCTGTTAATCACAACTGAGTGAGAGCTAACTAAATACTGCTTCAGTCTGACAGTGGCTTTGGATAGACTAGCATAATAATGTGTCAGTTGTTTCTCCTGTTCATTAACCATTGGATTCTAGCGCTATGTTAAACATTGGAAAAAACTTTCACCGGCATATCTGCCTCAGAAGGTGATCTGTTCTAAGCTGTGCAGACAGATTGACATCATTGTAAGTTGCCATGAGTGAAAGAAGTCTTGAAAGTATTGATTCTGAGCACTTTGAGATATGAGAACCATCTCTGCTGTCAATACTTCATAGTTCCTGTGCTGTCATTACAACAATGAAGAATAATGTGCAGTCTTTTGGGGGTGGGGGGTTATTTCTAGATTTTGACAAGAGTAACAGCCCCATTTAATAACTAGGATGACGCTGCTCCAATATAGTCATGTCAGCCAGAGGACCCTTTCCCACACAATCTAGGAGATGCGTAGAAATTCCCACATCAATGAATTTCTCACAGCACTAATTTAGAAACTTTGGCTGGGATGGCAACTTTGTAATAGATTAGTCCAAACAATCTGCAGGAACTCTCATAGAGTCTACTCATCTTTTAAAACAGATTATGGATTAAAAATATACTGAGTTTTATCAGCATTAGCCCACGTTGAGGTGGGCAGGACAGGGCTGGTCGCCTCCTCTCTGCAGCAATGAAGGAGAGCTGGCTCAAGGAGCAGCAGGCAGCCAGGGGTCTGGTAACCCTCTCTGGGGGGTTGGGCCTTGGGGTTGACAGGCAGCTTGTAGTGTAGGTTGACACGCTTATGCTTTAACACCAGATGAAGCCAGGATCTGATAGGAGGGGACGGTCCCCTCTGCGCTAAGGGTTGACCCCTTCTATTACATGTGACAGAGCTGAGATAAAATACTCCTCTTTAATTTCAAGCCTCTCCTGTTTCACAGCTAAACCCCTCTCCTCTTCCCCCTTCCCCTCTCTCTTTCTTTCTCTCGTCTCAGTGGAGAGATTGTGGAAGTGAAGCTATGCTGAAGGAACCTTTTCATCCTCAAATGAAATCGAGCGCCCTTAATGTCTTACAGTTTGGAAGTTTACCTCTCAAAGTGTCATAAAGTAGAGTTATGACACATATATTGAGTCTTTAGGTATAGGAAGAGTTGATACAGCTGACTGTTTGGTACTATACATAATAGCTATGTGTAAATTCTCAAAGTCTGAAAGAAAGTTCAAACAAACCTTCATTTACACATGAATTTATCTCCAGTTGGTAACACAGGTATTCTAAAATCACTTGTGGCTGTGATGTGGTTAAAGTAAACATGCAGCTCCTCTGAATCTTTTGATTCACATGGGATTCAGTTCATGTGATTAAGGAGCTTCAGGCTAATGTCATCATGATATTATGTATATGTGTGTGTGTGTGTGTGTGCCCACTTGTGCATATATGTGCATCTGTTTTATCCCCAAAGACCTCATTAGAGTTTTGATAGGCCAGCAGTGTGATTAAAACTAAACATGTTTGAAGAGGAGCGTATAGGACTCTGCTAGGTAGGGTTCTCTGTCATAAATGCAGAATGCCAAGCATCATCTATTGACATTTATCAAGTCATCAGTGTGCTATCACTGTTTTCATCTCTGTAAATGATGCTCTCAATGTGTCATCCCACTCAAACATATCAGTGGTTTTATTCTGTTCGTGACTGATAGCTGCAGTGATTCTTCTCATGAAATGTCTCAGCCAAGAACTTGGTGGAGATCAAAGGCTGTCCTCCGTTGTTTCATCTGTGTGTGTGTGTGTGTGTGTGTGTGTGTGTGAGAAGTGTATCCCAGCAGCTGTGTGTGCTTTGTTTTTGGTACACACAAACTGGTCTCCCTCACCCCTTGCGCGTGTACACACGTTGACACCCTCTCCCTTACTCGTCTATATGCATCCAGCCGGGGACACCCTATCCTTTTTCCCTCTGTGTGTTTATTGAGTGGATACCCAATACTCTTGGCCTCCTGTATGTACTGTATGCAGAGGGAACCCTGTTTCCATCTCTCACCATGGAGATGAGATTCCTCAACTCCTGTTTCCCCTAAGCCGGCCCGGGGCCTGCCTGCTGCTTGGCCGTTGTTCTAGGGACATTGTTGTCTCAGGACGGGCGTCCAGCCTTCGAGACAAGTGGGTTGTACAACATCCTTTCATCTTGGCAGTCTCACTGGAGTAGATACTCCTGAAAACATGGCAAGGAAAAACAATTGCTGGCTCCTGTCTAGGGGTATATGGTGGTTGCTTTTATCTGACATCTTTGATCTGCAGTCGACGAGGCAGAAAAAAAACCTCTTGCTTCTTGATCTTCAACTTTGTATTTAATAAATTTCAAACTCAGTAGCTATTTTTAAGTGGTTAATCGCTGACTAAAGACAGGCATGTGCCTTATGGTCATTTGTTTTTGTGTCAGTCATTAGATTTTACAAAATCATGTTTAATTCAGCGTATGTAGAGATGAGTACAAGAAATGACTAATAACTGAAGCTCCTGCACACTCTATTCAGTCAGGCAAAAGCAGGACTGTGAAAGCCAAGGTTAGATAGACAGAGACAGAGGAACGGGGCAGTGGATGATCTCTCTGCCTCTCTCCTGGTCCAACTGTGTGTCGGTGGCCTGGCACTGCAGTCTGCACCTCGCTAATTCCCTGTTCTGAGTTACCAGTTCTAATTTAGAACAGAGGGGCTCTGTTCATTCTGGAACGCTGCTGCTTGGGATTCTGAGAATGAGGAGTTCAGAGGCGCACCGCCCTCACACAGACACAGAGCACATGCCTTGTTATCAGCCCACAGAGCAGCACATAATGATCCCTTCAACCATTAACTCCTAATGCAATAAAGCATTTTGGCCATGCCCTTCAGTGCCTAAACATAATGAAGTTAGCCCACGGGTTGCACAAATGTGCTCTACAATAGCACATGTGTTCAGGATGCATCGATCGAGCTTAGAACCATGACTGCAGCTCCTCATATCTTTAGATGACAGCAAGGAAAATGTGCCATTTTTGTTTAGCTCCTGTTAACCCTCTGGGCTTTGTTTGATATTTATGGAAATGTTATGGAGATGAGCGCTTAACTGATGTTTTTGTAAGTCAAGCCAATGAGCATCTCTCAAAAAGGCAGATGAAGTTGGTTTCAGTGCAGTCCAGTCCAGTAAAATGACACTTTTCTCTGCTTACTAGCCTATTTTGATAGCAGGCTGTGTTGTGGTAAACAAGAGGATAACAAATACATACAGGCAGTCAAGCTCTGTGATGTCTTAAGAAGGATGTGTGTGAGTATGTGAACATGTCTTTGCATGCATCCAGCGCATAAATAAAGCAGGCAGCAACGGCCTTGTGTGCTGAGCAAAAGCAATAAACCTGCCTAGAACAGGCCTCTCAGGAATAGCAGCTCATCTAAAATAACACCCATTTATTAAACATTATCTCCTCACACAGCCCACCAAATCTACATACCACAGACTTAAAAACACACACGATAGAAATCACACACACATGCCATCCAAATCATTCAAGCCTGTTTATGAGCTGGAAAGACAGCAATAGCCAGATATAGGCATGTTTGTGTTTCCCATTGCTCAGTCAGTGTATGTGAGGATTGTAACAGCAGGCTGGTATACGGTGGTATTGTAGGCTGGGTGACATGTACACGGCTAACAAACAACATTCATATCAAAACAAATGGCATTGGTTTGCCACATTACTGAGTACAAGTGGATAACATGATCCACCACTCAGTCAGTTGTAGTTTATACTGCATGTCTTAAAAACACCATAGAAATCAAATGCATTTTATGGTAGCATTGAGAGGATTAGAGCTATATGTCATTTAATTCCAGGAAATGCCAGGAAACTATAATTGCTGATTCTTAGCTTGTAGGTACTCCAAACATTTGCTTTTAAATTCTGCTAATAATGCAACATTTATATTTATTTGGGGATCAGTACAGATGTTTCACATTTGTTGGAGAGTTGTTGTCTCTTTATAATCTCTGCTCCGTCTTGTGTTTTCCCCTGGCTGATTCTGATGGAATGGATAAAGCCAGGTCCCTAAAAAAACATTACCAATTCTATAGAAACTGTTTCAAAATGAATAAATCTCATAACCCACTTGTTTGAAGGACATTTCATTTTTTTGCTCACAATTTTCAAAACCACTTGGCCCATAATAAGAGGAATTGCTTGTCAGTTAATGAAGATGCAGTCAGTGTGTCATCGATGACCACCCACTGTCCATTCAGACCCTATTTCCTCCAGAGCTATAGGGAGCCTGGGACATAGCTGACTGGTCAATATCCTGCATACACAATAGTCGCCATTAAGACTTTGTTATGAATGGTCATCAATATTAAATTGACTCAGACTGATGAAGAAGTACTTCACAGAGGTGTCTGTTCATGTTAACACCCTGTGAACCCATTTGAGCTTTGTGTTTGCAGCTTTGCAGTTTGGATGAAAACAAATAGAAACACGATTACCTGTTTAACAGCGAATGATGACACTGAATTAATTTCTTGTCAAGGTTCCTACAGAGAGAGAATGAATGTGTGTGTGTGTGTGCGCACGCGCGTGTGTGTTACATGTGTGTTAAAATATATTATTTTAAACATTTTTTTCACCTCAACAAGGATACTTCCCCAGTTTGATCCCATCAACCATCCTTCTATTCTCTCCCAGCACAGCACTGACAGATTTGGGGAGATCTAGAGAGCCAGCGCTGGCCTTCATTTGACTGCGTGACCAGCGAATGAGCCTTGTTCATGCGTCTCCCTGCGTGCCACTCCCACATAACTATGAACTGTGAGCAGGACTTTGGAGACGGGGGCTTGGGAGTGACCCTCACGCTACGACTGCTCATGCATGGAAAGGTATAAGCCAGTCGCATGTATCACCGACAGTGTTTATGAATGAATATATAGCACTCAGCTATATCTGCGTTTAGTGTAAGATTTGTTGCTGCTTTTTAAATGATATAACTGATTGATAGAATTGATCAATATCGAAGAGTTACTGTAAAGATTACATTGTATTTGCTTTTATCTCCTGGCATTTTAGGAGGTTGGCAGCATCATAGGAAAGGTGAGGATTCCTGTTTTAATTCTACTGTATTGATTACACCCTACATTAAGGCCTTAATCGGATGAGGTAGATGTTTTGAAGTGATATGCTCAAATCTACTCTTATAGAAATGTATAGTTATTTTGGATCATCCTTTTTTCCAAGCCAAAGACCTTAATGATACCTTTTGTGTGCATTCAAAATAAGTCTATGTAAAATTATTTTCCCTCTCAGTCCTTTTTCTGTTGTAACATCAACACCAAACGCAAAACTTCCTGACAAACAAATTTTGCTCTGTGGATCTCCCAAGTGTAATTGCCTTAAACCAACCCTCTTAAGACCCTCCCCATTCCCTAGTGCCACACAGTAATCCATCAAACAAAAACATTAGTGCATTGACTGCAAGCCTCATGTTGAAATTGAGCTCCAAAGGCATATTACTGTTGGCCCCTTGTGGGCACTTTTAGTGTCTGCTAGGAAGAGCTTGGCTTCTCTGTGTTACTTCACTAGCAAGGCTATAATGCCTTGTAATACAACTCTAACAAAGAACATCAATAGAAGAAAGAAAGAATAGAAGGAAGGCTGGTAAGAAGAAGCTAGAAAATGAATGTGGAAAGTGCTGGAAAGTGAGATGTAGCTATGAAATTACAAAATTACAAAATATTTTAGAGAGAATAGAGGATGAGAAGAGAGACAGAGCAGAGAGACAGATAGAGACAGAGAGATGTATGTGGCACATGCTGTGCAGCCAGACAGACAAACATTTGATCTGCAGTACCTGGACTAATAACTTGCCACTCCACCCTCCAACCTCTTTTCCTTTCCTATCTCTTAGGCAAGCCTCTCACCACTCCCTCATCAATACAAGACCAACACCAGACTCACAAAGGACCTCAGATGTGTTTGCCTAAAATTACACCCTAGAATAACAGACATGACAGGGTAGCTCAGTGCATAAGATGATACTGTTTGATACTAAGCAAGTGGTTGTCAGTACATGCGGGTGTGAATAGGAATGATTGTAAAGGAGGGAGACAGCTATTGGCTTTAGCCCAAAGGAAGTGCCAGAAGGACAGGTAATCTAAAACCGGCAGAGGATGTGCTGCTCTTTGACAGAGGTGTGACAAAATGCTCTCATTCCTGACAGGGGGGTCTTCACACAGGCTGCACATGCAGACGTTACCAAATATGTACAGTGTCACATTCGGAGGAAAATATATATATATTTGATATATGTTACCTGTCCGTGTGCTGAGGACAAGATGCATTGCATGTTGAAATTCTAGCTGAATTTGTGCTGAATTCTGATCAGTCAAATGTGGTTTGAAATGGCAGGTTTCATTTAGAGGTCGAGGACACAAGTCAGTACTTTTCATACAAAGCACATTTGTTTAAAGTTGTCCTTCATCTTCTCTTCCCCAGAAAGGAGAGACTGTGAAAAGAATACGAGAGGAGGTATGTTATCTTTGGTGTCTAAGCCACAACTGCTCATCATCATGTGGAGATGCTAGCATGATTTCACATCCCCATACTAAGCAAGCTGTGCTTTTTATTATTATAAGTGTGTGTGTGTGTGTGTGTGTGTGTGTCTGCATGTGTTTATCTGTGAAAGGGTGTGTGTGTGCATGTCATAGAGCCCAAGAGAAATAAGCATATTTTGTTCTCTGCCTCTTATACCAGAGACATGAACCAAGCACACATTTTAATTTTCCACATCCTGTCAACCACGCAGGAGGTTACAGTTCAAGAGAAAACAATTCAATTTAGATGGCCTCTAATATTGGTCAGGATGCCTGGTAGATGCATTTATTAATATTAAAGCTCAATTCATGCTTACTGTTTGGGAGCTGTGAGTCTGCAAAGCATACAGAGCAGGTATATTGTCTGACCTGCCTTTTGGGCAACAATGACTTCTTTTTCAATTAAAATCCTCTCTCTCGCCATTATTCACTGTCCCTCCTCCACCTTCTCTCTAACCAAACCCCTGCTCCGTGCCCGACTCTCTGTCTTATGGTCTTTTTCTGCTTAACACATCTTCCTTTTTCTGCCTGCCCCTCTATTCCCCCTCAATAAACCTCAAGGGTGCAGTTGAACCAATGCCACTTGGTTAACTCTTTGTATTAAAAGTAATTAGGCTGACATTGTGGTGGTACAGTCGACTCTGACCCTGGGTGCTAAGGGTTTATGTTGTACTTTATGAGGCAGAAGGCTAAACAGAGGGATGGTGAGGTCATGTGACAATGCAGCCCTGCAGAGCCGCTGAATAAACCACTCACCCATGGTAGTCATCCATCCATTCATCCAACCAGTCAGTCGTTTTGGGCCTTTGTTAGTTCCTCATTGTAGGAGCCTCACCCTGGCAGTCCTCCCCAAGGCCTTATGTACTGCCACGGTCAGAGCATGACTCATTGGAGTGACCGGAGAAAACGTCCCAGAGGTCAGAGCTCTATCCTGTCTCTGCTTATATGACTCTAGCTCAGGGGGATACAGAGAGAAATACAAGGACAGAGGATGGAAAGAGATGAGGGCAGGGGATTTATTGTGCAAGAACAATGCCCAAGGGAGAAATTCTATTAGATTGTCACTCTGTGATATCTGCTCTGTAACTTTCAATCCTACCTCCTTTCCTTCATCTCACTTGGCTTCCTATCCCTGACTGTATATCTCTAGCCACTACATCTCTTTTGCCAGTTTGAAAGTTAACCACGGGCAGATTAATATTTACCTCCAAGTGACCCAGCGACCTCCTCCCCGCACCCTGTCTGTCCCCACAGAGCAGCGCACGGGTTAACATCTCAGAGGGCTCCTGTCCGGAGAGGATCATCACCATCACGGGCTCCACAGACAGTGTCTTCAGAGCCTTCACCATGATCACATACAAACTGGAGGAGGTAACTATAATGCACATAAAACAATGCCATCATATACACAATTGAGGAGGTTAACTCAGTTCATTTGTTATGAATAGGATAGCATAATAATATTTAGTTTTAGTCATCTATCGGAAAATCAGTTCATCAAATTGAAGACCAAATTAGAGGACTGAACAATAATCAATTCATTTTCCTCAGAGTTCTTTATTTTTCAATCAGTACATGTGTGGGGAGCCTATTGAAGTTGGCATAGTTTGGGTGTGGCCAAAATAACTTGTTAGTGATAGGGGAAACTGTAAAAAGGAATTTCACCACAACATTATTATGATACCATTTCCTGAACTTCAACTCCCCATTGTCATTAATGTGCTTTTATCACTAACGATCACACCCTGAATGGAAGTGATGGTAGGAAAATCTTTACTTGCATTTGACTGATCAGTGTGCTTTCAGGTAAGATTATACTGCAGATGAAAATTGGTGGTGCACCTTTGTAGCTGCTGGTGCAAGAGAATTTTAGATTGCACTCTATATATTGTGTTGAGAAGAATGGCATGAATGAATTTGCACGTTTTCTATATGTGTAGATCAAGTTGTAAAAGTGCATTTGTCCCAAATGAATGCTAACAGATTAATTTACCTTTAATGGACAACATATTATTTGGGAATGTGCGTCACTGCTCCAGTCCACTCGATAAAAGGGCAGATGACATCACATTATAGAAGAGAGGTTTGTTCAAATTTGCTAATAGCAGGTTTTCCTCATGCTGTTGATCCCCATAGTGACTCTATTCATCAACAAACCAATTAATACGGTGGACTCAGAGACATGTTCAGACTAATTTAGCATCGCAGCAGACGCTACGTTGCAAACTGGTGCCCCCTGCTCAGGTCCAACACATGCTGGCTAGGAGCACGGTGCAGTATTCATTAAAGATCTTACACACTCACCTCTTTTCAACTCTATGTTCAGCTGAAACTCTTGAGTTTCCATGGCAACATGTTGGCTGACCTACTGTGCAGTGCTTCTACCATTATTGAGTGGTATGTGTCTGACATCATTAATTGACAACGAAAAGGGGGAATGATTTCCTTTTTGGCCATTGGGTGTTAGACTTACAGTTGGTTGTCTCTATATACAGTGTATGATTACTCACCCCCCTGAGAGGCTCTGAGAAAAATCAGGAGTATAAGTTCACTTTGTTATTTTCATTCGCCCAATTGATCCCAATCATTCATAATAATCATATCCATGAAGTCAGATTGTAAGGCTCTGTATCAAGGTTTTTTTT
>CABFOQ010024983.1:57383-69531 GCA_900660455.1 Gephyroberyx darwinii
TTTTGTGTGTGTGTGTGTGTGTGTGTGTGTGTGTGTGTGTGTGTGTGTGTGTTTGTGTAAATAAAGTGCTCTGATAATACAAGACATCCAGTAGAGTATCAAACATGGCTTTTTGTTCCCAGGTGCAACACAATATACATTGTGGATTAAGCAAAGCAACTCTTTGTGTGAGTGTTTGTGTAACCCCCAGTCTTATTTCCGCCAATTTGCCCTGAGAGGCTGTTTTTGGTGAGGATGGTGCAGGAAAGTATCGTAACGTTCACGGTTGTTAAGATATGCCGCATATTTTTAGATCAAATCTGGAAAATGATGCCCAGAGCCTTGTGATTGTACTGACGAGCTACAGTACGTGCTCCTCTTATAATGAGACAAGACGCCAGAGAGCCTGATCCGCCTCACTAAATATAGACATGGAGCAGAGACGCAATAGAGGCACTTCACAGTGTGCTGTTTAAACTTTAAGTTCACAATTATTGGAAACATAAATGTTTTTCCCTTCAGAAGTTAAAACCCTTGAGGGTCTATGAATGGAAAACATTCACACAGTCCCCTCTTAAGTCTAAATCTACTATTTTTTATGTTATTGCAAACAGCCCGCAACACAAAAAAAAAAACAGGCTGTGTGCTTTGCATTCTGGCGCAGTCTTGTAATCTGGCCAAGTTATTGGGTTGTACTATGATGGGCAGAGAGACACTGAGGTGCATTTGCATTTCAAAGGCTCAGATAGACACACTGTTCATTAATTAGGAGCCAAATCTCCACCCACAGCAGAGCAGAGATATGCGATGTACTACCTGCACTGTAAAAAGAAAATACTCATCACATCAATAACGTAGTTTGGTCTGCTAATGTATTGGTTTGAATGTATAATCCCTAGTTTTGATAGAATAACATCTTCTCCTTTGGTAGAGCAACTCATAAAACATTCAGAGTTAATTGGTATGCAGTTACGCTGGCTGCAGTGATTTAGTCACAGACCAAGCTGAAATGACTTGAGACAGTGTTACGTTGCTTGACTTTTAAAGCCATTTTTAGAGACTAAGACACTAACTCTGTTTTCATTTCTAGTGCAAGTTACTGAAGCAGATCTCTTTGATGACATCATTTATGTACATGTACACATTTGTTGTGATTTATATGTATATGCACATTTCTTTTTAGTTGTCCATCAATTGAATTTTATATATTACTGTTGTCATGTTAAAACCTTGTAACTCCAATTTTGGTGAATTTAATGTTTTCACTACAACTGAAGGATGACATGGCTCTCTATGGGTTGAGAAAAGTCTTTTTCAAACCCCATTGGAGGCTGCTTTTCTTGGCTCCTGAAAAGCTCCGGACAATTGAGATACAAGGTTTTCACCCAACAGCAATGATATGCAGCTGACTTCAACACATAGTTATAATCTGACATGAAAATATTACTTTGATGCAGTTTTATGGTCACTGGCACTGCAACCACAGTCATGCATCAACCTTTAAGCACTTTTAAAGGGGCATTAAGGAATTTATCATTTTTATTGACCTCTATCGGCAACCAAGGAATTGCAACACCATCTCAGTCTCTGGTACAGCTTATGGTGGTCTGTAATTGACAGAAATATAAAAGTCACATTAGGATCACATTAGAATGAGTAAGATAGCTAATTAGAGCAAAAATCCGACAGAAACATGTAGTGAAAAGGTAATCCATCACAGTGCAAAATAATACTGCTTTGTCATTTCCTTTTTTGGCAAAATATGTTGTGACACTGGCCGCTCGCTCGTAGCACCGTCATCCATCTTTGAGCAGCTGAAAATGCGAGATGGGGTGTTTCCAAAACAGAGTACGGACTGGAAAGTGAGTTTCTGAAAGCAGGAGATCTTAGCAACTGGTGAAGTATTCGTTGAGTCACTGGTATTGATCAACAACCCTGTCAAAGCACCCAGATATATCATGGTCATTTTCTGCTATGCTACTTAACATACCTTTAAGCATTGCGATGCTTCCGTCACACTCAAATTACATATAGGAATGCTATGGCTTTTTTTTACAGTGTGTCCAACTGATAGTTCACATCTCATGGTCATGGTCATTTCTTAATTTGCAATGAAGAACTAACAAAAAGAAAATAACGGTAAATGTAATCATCACATTACATGCCTCTAGTAAACCTGAAATAGTCCTACTTCTGCCTCAGTCAGAAGTCCCTCTCTCATCTCCAGCTTGAACAAAATGCAGCAGACAGGATTCTTACTGGCACCAAGAGACAAGCTCCAAAAACTCCTATTTTAGCATCTTCACACAGTTAGTTTTAGAATTGATTTTAAGATTTTACTTGATCACCTTTAAGGCACAAATGGGTCTGGCTCCAAGTCATATGCGCTGGATCGCAGCCTGAGGTCCTCAGGCAGATCCCTATTCAACCAGAGGTGATTGTTCCTTTTTGATATCCTATCCATTAAAATATCCAGTGTTTCCAGATTGCTTGATGAATTGATTTGTTGAAAGGTTTTAAGTGTGTTCAAATGCATGTACATACCAACTGGACCTGAGTGAGGTCTTTGCTTTGCCCTTCATGGCCGCTCTATGACCTTATCCGTTAATTCTCAGTTGCTTGAGCTATGGCCTCAAGTGACCTATCTCTCCCTCTCTTCCCACCTAACCCTCCTACTCTTTTTCCACTGTTTTTCTCTATGCTTCTGGACGTCTTTCTCCTCTTTCTTTCCAACTGGTTCACACCACTCTCTCTGTATGCCTCCAGGACCTCACTGCACTAGTGGCCAATGGCACCATCAGCTCAAAGCCGCCAGTCACCCTGCGGCTGGTCATCCCTGCCAGCCAGTGTGGCTCTCTCATTGGTAAGGGAGGGGCCAAGATAAAGGAGATCAGAGAGGTGAGCAGCCAAAACGCACATCTACGCCACAACACTTCATCCTCACAGACACAGGCTGGTTTAACACACGATTATGTAAGAGGACATATCTGTAGCACGCATGTATACAACTTCAGAGAGAGAGTTCATATTCCCTGATCTGTGCCCCAAGGCTTGCTGTTCATACTTCATAGTATGCACAAAGTGGATAGTACCCAGCTACAGAATACATAATAATACATAAAAGGACAGACTATTGGAAATAATAGGTCACAATAGGCCACACCCACATTGACCACTACCAAACTACTTAACATTGTAATTACAACTTTGCCCTAGAGGATATTCCACATGTCTTAACATTCAGTCAACCCAATTTCAAGACATCAATTTGGTTGATTGGTTGAGTTAATCTTTATGCTTAGCAAAGCCTAGTCTTGCATCTCGCTCGGCCATACCTTTCTCCACACTTTGTTTCGCCCTGTATCAGGTACAGGGCTAAAGGGCCTGATGAAGAGATCTACCAAGTTTCATGATGATTTGACCCATTTTGATTTAATACACACTGACTTGCAACTTCATTGGTTAATATCAGCCAAGTGAAGGAAGTTATCAAAACTCTTTGAACTAGTTTAAAGATGGTTCGTGCCAAACTTGGTGGCAATCAGGCCAATGATAGAGAAGGAGATGTTAAATATTTTTCAAATCATTCATAATGACAGAAAATCTATCATGGGTGGTCCAATTGGCAAAGGTTTAGAAACTTGATGAATATGTGCATCCAGTTTCATATAAATCAAATTCACAGAGTTATGGCTGATTTTTTAACAGTGCCACCATCTGGCCAATTGGAATTATATTTCTAGTGTCCTTAGTTACAACCATTATTTATCATTTTGCCCAATTGTTTGTCTCTATCATATATGTGTGTATGATACATATACAAGTCATCTCACAAGAAATTTAAAACGTGGGAGAAGGAAAGTAAAAAAAATCAATAGAAAAATAAAAGTACATACATAAAGTACAATACATAAAATAAATTCAAACATCAGAGTTGATACAAAAACTGTACTATTCAGGAAGGCAAAACAAATGTCCTATAGCTGACATATGGATACAAATTGACCACATCATTGCTAATCAGTAAGCACTTGTCCACATCTGAATCTCTTCTACTACAGCGACAGTGATGTGAAGAGGGGCAGGAATTCACCTCAGCTGACTGTCAGCCTGACATAGAGACAATACACTCCACATAGATCAGTTAGCACAACACATGACTCAGCAGTGGCAACTCTGAAAGGAAAAAACTGTGACTACATTTTGGCCAGTTGGAAACGTTATGATTGAACTTAACATCAGATCTGTTGCCAGAGACTTCATCGGGACTGCTGAGGACTTAGCTGCCTACCGTTCTATGAATAGCATCCCAGTCTCTCTCATTCCGGCCATTACTTTCACTGGCGTTGGCATCCATCTTTTCTAGTTGATATCTGCAGAACAGAAGACAGACCAGATGCTAAATATGTGTTTATGCAGCGAAAAACAAGTTAGGTGTTCTTGTAAACACAACCCAAAGGCGATCCAGTTGCAGATCTGTGTTTTATTTCCCATTTGTTCACTTGAAATTGCCACAGAAAAAAAACGGATTACTAGCACAGGCATTTCAGACATGCTCAGTTCTGAAAAGCATAAAAAAAGACTGTTGGTAATGGTCAAGGTGAGGCTGATTTCTTCACAGAGAAGTCATTTCTTGCTGATACAGCCAGAGTGGAGTTTTTTACCCTAACCCGCACTCCTTGCCTACAGCCATTCTATCTTAAGGATGCATCAGCTAAAATCAAGAGCGTGACGTCTTTTGATCATGGGTGACTTTCCATATATCTACGACCTGACAAGACTTGACATTACACATACTACACTACGGCTGGCCTCATTCGGTGGGTTTGGGGGAGAACTCTATTGCTTTTCTATTGTAAGGTCAGCAAAGCCCACAGCAATGGAGTCATGGTAGTGTAATCATGGCTTGTCTTATCTCCAGAATCAGACTAATCCTTTTTTTTAAAACCCCTATCCTTGCCAGAGCACTGGAGCTCAGATACAGGTGGCAGGGGATTTGCTGCCCAACTCTACTGAGCGGGGGGTGACGATATCTGGGAGTCAGGACTCGGTAATCCAGTGTGTCAAACTCATCTGCACAGTAATCCTGGAGGTAGGGAAACTACCATTCCTCTCTCTACCTCACATACCCACACCTAGATGACATTTTGTCAGAGCTGTACTGCAGCAACTTGAAATAAGTAATTGCTGTTGACATGCATGTTCTAATTTTGCCAGAATGAATTATTTTCTATTGCATTGCAGCTACTTAGTTAATCCATTATTTTTGTAGGTTGTATTTGTACTGCTGGATACAAATGGAATGGGTTTATATCATTATTGTCGTTATACTAAAGAAATACTGTAGGGAAGGATCCAGTTTCTGTCGTGTAGAGTTATAATTAAAGTTAACTTGTCATTTACACCACTCATCCTTGTTTCCTTCAACTAATGGACCCCATTTGCTGTGACAATTTGCCAGGGCAGATAAAGGATTTGTTCAGAAGGCGTAGCACCCAGTTCCAAGTTGGAAAGAACACCAAGCTGTTAACAGAAAACAAACCGACCTGCAGCAAAGTCTGTCCACCTTTAGACAACAGCTCTCTTGGGAAAATTGAGGAGGAGATGAGAGAAAAACAACCCCAAGCACATTTCTCCCTGTGTGTTCATGGCAGTGCACAAGTCCTTCTTGTTTTAGCATTGCAGCTGGACCTGACTGACTAATTGCTAGTTTGATCCAGTTTTCCAGGGCTTTCTTCAAAGGCTTGCAAGTTTCATTAGGATTCTCTACCAGCGGGCTCTTGCTTTTGGCTCCGAGATGTAAATTATGCAAAGTTATACAAAGAATTTGCTGTGACTACTCCCACAGAAAAGATGCTCCATATTTTGAAACAAAAAAAAACAACACTGCATTCACTTGATAAGTTATAACATCCCGTATACTGTTGTATCCAAGTATAATCTCCTCTTCTTACTTGTCTGTGAAGAATTTTATCTCAAAATGTCTCCGTGTCAGTGAAATGTGTATTGCTGTGGATGCTTGTTTTATCCAGAGAGCAATTCATTGCTGAGCCTGAAGCAGAGACACAAAATAAAAATCAGCACTATTGTGTATAAAGTGCTCTTGCTACACCGCTTCAATTATTCAATAAATGACTAATATTACCAAAAGCAAAACAAGGAAGGGAACAAACGCCAGTGTCATTAGTACTTTAATACATCATTAATTGTTATTGTATTTTAATGTACCGGATAGTTCAACATCATTTGCACTTGTACGGTGGCCCTAAGGTGCACAACACAACAACATTAACGAAGCAAACAAAACAACAGCATTAATCCACAACACAACAACAATGTTAATGTTGCAGTGTTGTACATGTTTGGTTGTTTTTGCAAATGCAGCGTTTTCAGAAATGTTTCATTTCTGTAAATGCTGTTGTGTTGTGGGTTAATGTTATTATGTTGTCAGCTTTTGTTTGCTTCGCTAATGTCGTGTTGTGCACCTTAGGGCCACCGTACACTTGCGGTCTCTCTCATTGACAGCATTACTGACATTGCTTCAGCAATAGTGTAGAGCATATTCACATTAGCTCTGATTTGCTCCTAGACTGTCTGTGGTTTTGATAAAGGTGTATCTCACAACCCCAGACCCCTTGTCCTATTTTTGACTCCTTAGTCTCCCCCGAAGGGTGCCACCATCCCCTACCGACCGAGCCCTTCACCAGCTGCCCTCCTCATCTCGGGGAATCAGGTGAGAATGTGAGATTCGACCCAGCCAATATGTGGAGCCTAGCTGTGGTAGAGTAGTATAAGGGGCACATACCCCCCTCACAAAAAAACAGCCCAGGTGATTATTGGAGTAGTTTAGAGGCATTGCTTGAGTGAACACAAGATAAGCATAGAGCCTCGTTGGCGGGGGGTAAGAGGGGTTGTTATGTATAAACGGAGCTGTTTGGGAAGGGACAGATACAGTATCCACCCTCCCATGGAGTAAGACACAAGATTAGCCAGTGAGGCTGGAGACCCCTCGTCTCCCCCGGCTACAGCAGAGGCTGGATATTTTGCATAGCTGTCAGCAGTTCTGGCAGTGTTTGTGCTGTCTCAGACTCTGGTAAATTTATGTTGTGGCATTGTGTTTGATATTCCTCATAATAAGCTATCAAATTAAACTCGGGGCGAGGCTCTGGTCACTGGGAGATGGAAAGGCTTTAATGAAAGCTGCACAGTGATAAGGGATGTTTGTGTAGTTTGTCAGAGGAGAAAATGAAGTGAAATGGGAAAGGCTCTGCTGATGACTCATAGCCTAAGCCTGTTAGGTGTTCGTTAGAGAGTTAGACATGCAGCTTCAAGGACCTCTCTCGGACAAAATTTGATCTTCAGTCAAAGCACAGCTGGCATGTACTAATCATGACTTCCAAAGCAAATATGATGACACATTTCTATGTTCATATTTTGTGATTGATTTTTGATATATCAGCCATTTAAGCCATTTGTAGCTTTTTTTTAAAATTGATTTTGTTCTCCCAAAATGTGTTTCTCTCATGTGTCACTATGTGTATGTAGGTGTATGAAGCATCAGAATTTGCACCCCACCCTATGTACTCAGTCACTCAGGGTGGCCTTGACCTCCAGCAGGTAGGTGTCATCTTGACTGAAGATTTATTCACATGAATGAGAATATTCTGAGAATACTCTCTCTGAATATAAGGACTTCTCTATAAATCAGTGTACACTGCTTTTTTTAGTTTTGATTTTTTTTTCAGACTTTTAAATTAATTAAATTATTATGGGTTTTTTTGGGCGGAGGGGTAAAATAGTGGAGCATACCTTAGAATGAAGGGCATACAGGAATGAGTTTCAGGGTTGTGAGAAGGTGAGTGGTGAAGGTAGCAGTTGTGGTATGTCCAAAATTACACAGTCCATCATCTGGCATGAGGCATTAAAAACAACAGCTGAATGTAAGCTGCAGCTATTGTTCTAGTCTGTCATCAGAGACATCACCCCTCCTGAAACTTGATGCCATCACACACCACCACAGCTCTACCGTCTAAGTTTTAGTCCTTTGTAGCTCTTCAACAGAAACATAAGGGGTTAAGGAATATTCCACTCATGATGGTGACAGTAGATACTGTCATAATGTCAGAATAGGAAACACAGTAGCTACTGAAAAATCAGTCACAGATGAAACTGGTAATGTAATATAAAGCAATTCACTGTTGAGATTGCTCTTGCTGTAAATGGCAGAAATATTGCTAATAATCCACATTGTTTCTTGTAATTTTTATATATACACAGTTCTAATGTATTTGATGCATTGTAGGGAAGAGCTTTCAGTGTCCTAACCAGTTTATGGACATGGTGTGGACTGGTAATACTAGCCAGACTGCTGGCGTCAGGCAGAATTGAGTTTAGCTAAGTGCTGTCTGGCCGGGCCATAAAGGCTATGAGAGAGAGCTACACAGACACCCACCTCAATAATGACATGAAGAAGAGAGGTGGTTGAGACAGACAGACAGACAGACAGACAGACAGACAGACAGACAGACAGATAGACAGATAGATAGATAGATAGATAGATAGATAGATAGATAGATAGATAGATAGATCTCAAACAAAGGAAGGAATTGAGGTGTTTGGGGAAGTAAAAATGAGAGGGGAGTGAGAGAGGGAGAGGAAAGGGGCTTACACGTATGTGACTGCGCATAATTTAAGGTCCTGGGGGATGGGTGATAGGTGGAGCTGACGGCAAGGGAAGAAAAAAACTGAGAATGAAATGTATGAGAGACACCTGAAGGAATTGAAGGAGCATTGCACAGGTGACGTGTTAAAAGTACATGAGGCATTCTAACTTGAATATACCATATTCATTTTGAATACAAAGCTAGCTTCCTCTACACTGATTTTACATTGTGTAGGATTTACCCAGAATTCTGCTGGGTGATTTTTATGGCACAAAAAAGGAAGTGTTTTACTTTGGAAGTAATACACAACTTTATTCCGGCTCTACTGCTTTAACAGCATAGTTTCAACTTCACATTAGCTTACCTCTTTACAATGCATATTCACTGTTAGGTTATCAGCTCCTATTGCTCTTCAAAACAAACAAACACATGCAGAACGATGCAAGGAAGGGGGGGGATTCTCTTTGCAACAGGAAGCAGCAGGGTTTATGGGAAATTATGTCTTAATTTATCTTTAATTTTGAGAAAATTCTTGAGAAAATTCTTTGTATGACAGTGAAGCACTTGCATTAAGAGGCTAAGGAGGTATGGGCAGTGTAATGTTTTATTGCTGTAATCTTCCTAATGCAGGATACTCTCTTCCAGGCTTACACTGTGCAAAACCAATATGGCATTCCACATTCAGAGGTATAACAATTTCATGGGAATATTCTAATTCAATATAGTATATGCATTTTTTTTTTTTATGTTTTGGTGTACAACGCATCAAGCTATTGCTCTCTATTTCACAGTTGGCCAAACTACATCAGCTGTCAATGCATCAAAGCCTGAGTCCAATTGCTCAGCCTGCTTCAACTCTTTTACCTGGTATGTATAAGAGTGATAATAATCATCATTGCCAGATAGGCTGGCATTTTAGAGGAGACAAAACAGCAAACCTCACCATAAGCAAGCAGTTTTTTCTGGGGATGATATTACCGCTACTCTGACAACCAAATGAATAGTTAAATTCAGCAATTTATCAGAATTAAGGAGCATGGAGAGTTTTGTGTTTGAATTGCTCTCTCCAGCTGTAGTGTGTCGTAGATTTTTAACACGCCTTTAGAATTGCAAGTTAGGGACTCCGTGTCATTAGCCATACTGATTATGCACTTTTGGCAGTGATGAGGAGGAGAATAAGCTTTATAGCTCTCACATATCTCCCAGTCAGAGAGAAAACTATTATGCAAAATGATATGTTCCACAGAGTCGGAGAGCTGGGAGAAGGGAAGAATGTGAGCCATGTTAAACATCAGTCCATTAAAATGGAAATTAACTGCTTTGCTAAATCTAGCAGTTCTACATAGAAAGGGTTTCTTCTACAGCATGTCAATGGTAGTTTGCACGACTTCACTACTTAAAGGAACTGAATGCATTTTCAAGTGTGTGATGTGTCAATTTTATTTAGTTCATGCATGTATTTCTCTCCCATTAGGGATGGACTCAAACTCTCAGACATCTCAGGAGCTGCTTATTCCCAATGATGTAAGGTTAAGCAATCAATGAATTTGGAATTCTAATTTTTATTATGTTTTTAAACCGAAAAACCACGTCCCCGCAACAATAAAAACAACAAGAAGTCAGCACAAGTGTCACATGTTCAAATAGCACAGGAGCAGGTGACTTCAGATGCTCTAGGCCCGAAGCCCCAACCACGAGGATGTCTTATGTGACTTCAAAAGAGATGAGAGACATCTTGGCAACTTACTAATTATCCCCATTATTCTAACCTCAGACTAACCCAAGGTTACGGGGATTTTGAGCCGGTATGGATCCCTTTGCAATATTGTCTGGGCTGCAGTTGCAGTGTCTTAGAGTGACTCCCATGAGTACCCAGTAAATCCTCTCATGTTCCCTGACCTACTTAGAAGCTCTCTGCTGTCAAAACAGCCAATAAAAAACAGACAAAGATCCTTTCCTTCTTCGCTTAGCCTCTGCATGGGAGAGATGAAGTGTCTCTCCAGTCTGAAGAGTAGAAATCACAAGCTTAGATTCATTTGAAAATGAAGTAAAACTAAATTTCCCTTCAGATGATTAATCTAATATTGGTATTGGCTGCCTTGGTCAGTGAACATCTGGCTGTCAATTGTGTTTGTCAATTTTGTGTCATAATTGTAGTAATTTGCTTCTTTTGAGTTTGACTTGGAAAAATAAGACCAGGTAACTAGCTTCTAAAATGGAACTTGTAATGACACCAATCATGAAATGTCTTATTTCCAGTGTAACAAAAGATCATCCGTAAGAATGAAATGTTCAAACATTAACAGGCCAGTCCTTAGTCCTTCCATTTAATCCAAAATCACATGTGAGAGTGGATACCACATGTTCACGTGTCCAAAAAGCACATGTGCTTTGAATTCACATATGTATTTCACATTTATGTAAGGGAATGCTCATTAAAAAATGAATGAATGAATGAATGAATGAATTCAACTGGATTTCACAGATTCTGACATGAAACAATGAAATTCCAATAATTTTCAATTACTAATTCCTTTCACAATAGGTATAATGAGTAAAATAAACAAGAATTGCAGAATCAAGTTTTAATTGTATAGCAGACAGACAAATGCCTGAGTTTTTTTTATGTAAACCCCCACATGCCAAGCCTTGCAATGCATCAGAGGAATGAAAGTGTTCAGTACTATATGTGACAGGGACAGCTGTAAGCTCCAGCCATTGTTCCAGAAGGGGACCAGGCCGGGCACACACTGGACACACAATATGACTCTGTGCTCACATATACTGAAAGAGACTTACAGTCTGCACACACACACACACACACACACACACACACACACACACACACACGCACACAGGCATTCAGGAACTGCTTACACACAGTCAGCAGTATACTCTACTTCTGCGCAGGGAAGATTTAGCCGGAAGAAAAATGGTAACACCCCCACCACCCCATCCCTCTTCCTGTGTCCTTTCAAATGACTACCTCAGCAGGAACTCAAACAATATATAGGCCACTTAGAGTTTAAGACCAGGAGCACCATACAGCAATATCATTTGAATGTACTGCTTAGGACAAATAATCACCATAGCAAGCATACCAGCTACTTCCCCGTGTCATTTATTCTGCACAAATGAATTTGTATGCAAGTTGCAATTTCTTTAGGTGAAAGGCATTGTTCATATAAGAATGTCCGAGTCCTGAGGTGGTGCATACTATAGTGGGTGTGTTGTTGACAGCTGGTATCTATTGACAGCTGGTCTAAAAGGCCAGGGCCCAGTGGAGATTCCTGGTCCCAGCGGGGGAGAGACATTATCTCTGATCTGAGGTCTGTAGTGGCTATTGTCTCTAGAGTTGCTCTTTAGGCAGGCTCTGTTCTGTGTCTACCCCCTGAATAATCTACTGTGCCAATAATAGCCAGCCAGACCAACCAGGTCGCTGTGTGACAAATCAGACATTTTGGAACAGGCTGCTTACTCCTCAGGAAAGGAATGTGAATGTGAAA
>CABFOQ010024985.1:0-10790 GCA_900660455.1 Gephyroberyx darwinii
CATACCAAATACACACTGCACAGCCTAGTCAATTCCAACTCGTTATTTCTCTCTCTTGCCTCTTTTGTAATCAGTTTAAACACGCATGAGATTTAGTCCTCTCTGGCTCTGGTTTGCTCTCAGAGAAAGAAAAGAGAGACAGGTTCAGAGAGAGAACGAGAGAGAGAGAAGGGAAAAGAAGGATAGAGAGTCTGTTCTGCTTGAGAGCTCGCCTTGATCTCATACAGTAAATGTTCTAGCTGCATTTTGAGGGGGCGCTGATAACATAGGAGATTAAAAGCTCATCAAGAGGTAATTATGAGGCTCCCTATATGAATTCAACATAGGGGTTTGCTTGTGTATCTGTGAGGGTGTGCATGCCTGTGCTTTCAGACATTGCATCAAAAGGTAGAAAGAGAGCTCGACTGAGAAAAAGACGATAGAAACAGAAACGGCGAGAAACATCCACCCGGGGTCTCCATACAACACCCTTGAAATATGACAACACGGAGCAGAATGATCCGCTATACAAAAATAACAATTCATCAGAAATTATTGCAGAGAAATGATTCCATTTTGTCTGGCTGCGCGCTTTTGTAATACCTATCCAAAATGAGTAATTTCACTGGGTAGCAATTAGAAAGAGGTGGGAGAGAGTCCCAGGAGGATCCCCAGCATGTTGAAGCTGATGGAGTCCCAGTGTTTTTATAAATCCCATTCTCTCTCCGCTAGCCTTTCTCTTCTGTTGGATCTTCTGTAATCCCCTGATTGTAGACGCACTTCCATTAGCTTGGCCTTTTCTGCTGAGTCGAGCTATTCCCCACTAATAGCAAGTGGCTCTGTCTGTCATTCTGTAGCCTGGTGCCACAGAACAGTAACTTCCTGATATCACACTAGGATAGAGAGTGTGTGTGTGTTTGTGTGTGGGCGGATGGGATGCTTATAAAGTCACAGTTTGTCAGTGTGTTTTTCTATAATAGCCTAATAAAAAAAAAATCGCTCACTGTGTAATAAGCCGTCAAAATAACCGTCTTACTTTTCATCCATGTTGGCGGAGTTTCTCCCCGTGAACGGGACGATCTCGTTGCACGTCACTTCAGAGCTCTCCTTGTCATCTGCCTTCCCGTTGGTTCTGATGAAGGGGTCCGCCCCCCCGTTCACCGAGGCCGGCGGTTTGGTCCCGTTCTCCAGGTTCAGCAGGTTGAGATAGGACTCGGCGCAGTCCACCTGGGTGGGGGAGAGAGGGGCGCTCCGGAGCGGCCATGCAGGCGTGGAGGTGAAGGGCTGATCCAGCGTCTGGCTATAGTGGTTCTTCAGGTTCAGAGACAGAAACCTTGTTGAACAAACTGAGCTGCACGGCTCCTGGCCATCTGAAATGAACAAATTCAACTGAAGTCAAATCAACAATAATTGACAATGAGTCATAAATCCAAACATGAACCATGTGTGGTCTTTTTCTCATTTGGTGTCTCTGTCTTTTGTCTTTTTCCCTCTCTCTTGTTCTGTCTTATCTAAGTGCTGGCTCCCATTACAGAAGATTAGCAGTACCAATCGCAGCAATTAAGTGAACCATGTCTGAGATTAGCAAGATTAGCATTCTCTAGCAGGGGGGGGGGCTAACATGATTAATGCAGGTGTGAAAGATGATGTGTCACTTTCTGCACAAACGCACACATGGAAACATTCAAAAAGTACATACATAAACACTGACAGATTCTCACACACACACACACACACACACACACACACCCTCACATACACCTCGAGCCAACTCTTTGTTGTTTTTCATTATTATTTTGGCAGGACTGACCGTTCCTTTAGCTGCTATGATTACAACCCTCCTCCAACAACTCCCCTTTGGGACACTGTGTGTGTGTGTAAGTGTGTGTAAGTGTGTGTAAGTGTGTGTAAGTGCACGTGTACCCAAAAATGGTGGTAATGGTGTTAATACAATCAAAACTGAGAATGCTGACAGTTTATAAACCCATACTGTATATGTAGTATGCTATTAGTTTAGATCTATACTTTTATAACATAGAAGATGCCGTTAGTGATCTTTATCCTGATGAAAAACACAGAATTACAAAACATTATCTCATATATATATATATATATATATATACACAATCCAATAAAGGCAGCTCGTTTCCAAGCCCAGATTACAGTAAACTTACATCCCACCCGAAACAAGGACATTAAAGATGTATAACACATTCTGAAATTTGCTCACAACATTCAATCTAAGTACAGCCAATCCAAATTATTTAGTGTGTTATTTATTATACATCATCTGAGCGTACACAACCTCTATTTTAACTATTAATGTAACACTCAAACAGCCTTTAGATAATGGGATTTGATCGAGTCGACTTAGTTCATTAAGATGTGAAAAATAATAATCGCTTTATTCTGTTCCTCTCAAAATGACCAGACCATGTTGTAGACCAGTAGCTCTCTCTCCTTCTCTTTTTTTCTCTCTTTCCCAACCCAGTTAACTATGGATCAGGGCTTTGTATCAGTCCTCATTATCCTTGACTTTGATAGTAGTGATCAAACTATCCTCGACGTTTCCACATCCACAACACTACTCTTAACTGGTTTTGCTCATACCTGCCTAAAAGACCCCAATTTATTTTCCTAGATGGTGACACGTCTGCATCTTCTGAAGTTTAATAGTGCTCTCAAGCGTGACATACAGTTGCGAGAAAAGGTGAATCCGTTTGAATCACCTGCATTCCTGCAGAAATGTCTCCTAAAATATCTCTGATCTTCATCTAAGTCATAGCAACCTCTCGGGTGATGACTTCTACGAAAGGGGGTAAGTGAAGTCAGGTGATCCAATCAGTGAGATGACATTCAGGTGTGGGTTAGAGGAGTCCTGTCATAAAATTCCCACAAAGTTTGGTTACCAACAGAGTCTGCTCTCCATGAAGCTAACTATTAACGTTATCTACTCTTATGACTTAGCTGAAGATCAGACCATATTTCAGGTGACATTTCTACAGGAATGCAGAAAATTCAAAAGGGTTCACCATTTTTTTTTCTCACAACTGTAATTTTTCAGGCCAAATAAGGAATTCTGGATCCGGCCCCCTTTCAGTCTAATGGTAAAATTAATAGGTGTAAAATAATTGCACTAATATTGACTATTTTTGCTTTCAAGGGTTCCTCTATTATACATTTCTTTAGTTGTTGAGGTGGATTCTGATAAGTTTTCAAGCTGCAATGAAAACAATAAAAAATCGCGATTCATATATCTGCACCGTGGTTGTTCAGTAATGCATTAAAATATGTAATATCTCCATCATATGTCATTTCTACTTTAATTATTTCACCCATTTTAAGAAAAGAATAATTGGCAAATGGAATCCATTTCATTTTTGGCATAGGTGGAAAAAGAAAATACACAACAAGCTCACATATCTGACCCCTCTCTTAATTTCAATGACTGTACCATTGCCTTCAAACGATTCTGACAACAATCTTGCTGTTGTCTTTGATCAGAATATTTTCCCCAAACAAAGACGTTTCTCCTTCTTTGCTGGCCAAGAAAGAATTATTTAAGCTTTTGTTTCCTCCAGAATTGACAACAGCAATGAATTACTTTCTAGCTGCCCAAACTTGTGTTTTCTGGTTCGCATTAGAACGTTTCTAATGTTTCTAATGCGAACCAGAAAACACAAACCCTTGTCTCTCTTCAATATCTTTTTGTAAAGGTTTAAGTTGATTATTAAGTCCTACCCCTTAAATAAAGACTTTACTCCAAGTAAAATGCAGGGCAAATGATTGCACTGTGGGCAAAAAAAGTTCAATATTTACCTCATTTACCTGCGCCAACAGTCGCGCACCCTACGGTGCTCCGTCGGACGAATATGCTTACTGTGCTAGAGTGCACTGGCCCGAGAGCTTCTGCTATAGTTGTAGACAGGTAAATATTGGATTTTTGGACCCACAGTGAAATCGTGCAAACACTGGTTATGCGGCACGAGCTGTTTGGAGAGATTTTGATGGACATTTTTGGAGCTGTAAAAAGAAAGCTCCATTAACTTGGAACTACAGGGGCTACCTCAGTCTGTGTTTGGTTTTCATACCAACTTCAGTGGTATGACATGACATGGCATGGGGATGAGTTCTGCTGATGTACTAATGACATATTGTTTTTTATTTTGGGTTGAACTATTCCTTTAACTTAGAAGGCAATTTGGTTTTCATCTCCAGTATATTTGTGTCCTATGCTGTCTGTGAAGCACTTTGTGACAATCCACTTGTTAAAACCTGACCTGACTTCATCTTAAGGTTTGAACTGTTACCAGTAAGCTGGCCAGTCACTTACTCTGTGTGTGTCCGTTAGCTCGTAGCTCCTGTTGTGGCTGCCCTTGTTGTGTTGTTGGTGGGGAGCGTGCCTCCAGCTCCTTGAGCTGTTGCACAAGCAGGGCCAGGTGCTGCAGCAAGTCCCTGTTCTGCAGCAGCAGCTGGTGCACGCGAGCCTGGGCCTCCATACGAGCAGCAGTCTCTGCTGCCATCTGGTCCTTCAGCAGCTGCACCTGAGGTGGGACGAGAGGTCCAGGAAGTTGGGAGGATTAGAGCATGGCCTAGGACACAGTGGTGTGTGTGTGTGTGTGTGTGAGAGATGTGTTTTCTACACCTCCAATATGCAAAAACTAGATGTGACATCCATTACATTTTGTCTCTGACTGATGGAGAGAGACACAAACACACGGAGAGAAACTAACAAAATACCGACGCTAAGAACGTTAACCTCTCTTTATGAGTTTGTCAGTTTGTCCCTTCTCTGTGTGCCGCTGAGTCCTTGGATGAATTCTTCTTTCTATTTCATGCTCCAGCTCCACCCCAGGCTCCCCCCGCAGAGACCTTATAATCCATGATATTATAGGAAGAAAATCTCATTTGAATTCCTATCCCAAGACCTGAAATTGAAAATAAAAAATGGGCCTGCACTATTTGTGTACCTAATTCACTGTGTGGTAGATTGTACTCTGACAATGACTGACTGTAAATGTACTCAAATGGATTGGAAATGAATAAATAAATAAATAGGAATTTATCATGAGGTTCTGCAGACTTTTAAAACAGGATGCTTGATTAAATATCTCCCTGCCTTGGGATGTATTGGTACAGACTTGTGTGCATGCATCCGTGTGAGTGTGTGTTTCAGGGGGATCTGGTTTCTGTTTTAGCCCAGACTGTGTATCCTCCCACTACACTGACTGTCCCTCCATAACTATGTTGGCGCTGCCCCCTAGTGGTATAGCATCAGAAAGACAACTAGATAGATGGTGGCGCCAAATGAGGCTTGTGCTGGAGCCTGTCCTGTTGGCAGGCCTTGACTGTGAGTAACAGACTTGAGACTTGGAGTGTGTTGTATTCTGGTAGCCAATGTGAAGGTGACCTCCATCCTGTTTCTATCCTGCTGGGTACAACTGCAGGATTTTCCAAACAATTCTTCCAGGCGGTGAGTGAGTGCAGTAGCAGGGGCTCAAACAAGTTCAGATCTCTGCAGGTGGAAACCTAAACAGCTGTGTTATGTTTAGGGGATTAATACAGAACTCTAGGCTCTGCTTCTGATTTCCCTGCATCTGTTCCTTAAATATCATCATCATCACAGGGATCCCCCATTCTGGTATGCTTTTAATCTGGTATGATTCAGAGGCCCATAGTTCTGCAGAATCAGACAGACAACCTATGCTGCAAGTACATCCAAAAAGCATTAGGGAGTTTTTTTCTCCCTTCCTCTTCAAGCATTACAAGTCCAGTTGATGAAATGATTCCAGTTTCATGCTCTGCCATACTCCATGTGTTAACTGAAATAAAAATGAAATGGTGCAACGCAGCAGGATCTCATGGTATCTCACCTCTTCAACACTAGCATAAGACTAGCACTAGCCAAAATGTTTTTTTTTTAGTAATGCAAAATGAGTCCAACAACATCACCACTGCGCTGGCTTACACTAACTGCACAGCGTGTCAACTGTGTCTGTGTATATTTGTGCATCTCTGTGTCTCACCTGTGCCACGGCCACCTGCGTGTGCTGCTGCTGCTGCTGTAGCTGGTGCTGGAGAAGCTGCAGGTAGTGCTGCGACGCCAGCGGTGTAACAGATGGAGAGCAAGGACTACTGGGAGAAATGCCTTGGGACGTCACCGTGAAGAGTGACCTCCGATCAAAGTCCTAGCCACATAAGAACACACACACACACACAAACACAGACACAGTCATTTTACCGGACTGACAAGGGCCACATCACATACTCTTAACTGATGTAGCATATCAACATCTGATCTGGCCCACAGGCAGACGATCATACAGACAAATGAACAAAACGTTTGCTGAACTAAAGAGGAGAATGAGTTCTGGCAAGATTAGAAGTGACCTGAGATCAGCCGGTCTAGACACAGAGGGGGAAGGAGTCTGAGTAGGACGAGTTCTGGTGACATTTTATGTGACATGAGTAAGATGTAATGAAGAGCCAGGTCACCTGTGTCATCATCTGTACTAAAAATAAGTCCGGTAGGAAATTGCACTGCATCTCCTCTCATCGTTATTCTTCATGTATCTCCACCAGGTTCTCCTTTAACTGTATTTTTTCTCCCTCTCTCCCTTTCCATCCATTGATTCCAAGTCTCTCTGCTTGTCCCTAAAAGTGGTTTTACAATCTGACTTACTTCAGTACGGGTCTTTCCAAACAGCTAACCAATCAGACCACTTGTTCTCATTCAGGCTCACCAGAATGTATGTATGGAGCTTAGGAGGGAATACCAATGCAGTCTAATACCTTTTGTGAATTTGAGTAACTCTCCAGCAGTGCCACAAAAATAGATAACAAAGGCTTAAACCTGTGATGTCATCAAGAAGCTGCTCCCTAGAAAATGGATTCATGGAGATGAGAAAGGTGCCCGAGGGAGCACCCAGGAGGATTTTCTGTGGGTGAGGGTACAGTTTCTCGTTGGGAACAGATTGCACATTTAAGTGTAAAATCCCAAATAAACAGTTTCCACAGAGTCTCCCGTTCATTGTGAATCTCATCCCATTCATTCCTTTCAAAGTCACTGTGAACAGCGAAGCTCTGAATTTTACATCTTGATGATATCACAGGTTTCTTGAATTGAGTGGTATTTCCCTCTGGTATAGCCACCTCCTCACCATATTCCCTGACCAAACCATATCTGTGGTCATCTAGAGACCCCTGACAGGTCTATAAAACCCTCCAAAGCTTTTCTAAACCACTTGACTCAGCTCCCTCCCTGCCCCCCTCTTCTTCTGTCTCTATCTCTCTCTCCTCCCTCTCTGTTCTCCAGATGATCTCTAGTGGCACAAGACAGAAAAAAAGTCATGTAAAACTTGCAAACAAATAAAATCCACGCAGGTATTATCCCAGAAGTTGATACTGCTGTCATGCTAAAGGTACAGGTACAGCCACTACGAGGCCCTATACAGTATATTGTAACTCCTACATTATACCTCTAGAGGGAGCGCTAGCACACTGCAGACTGCAGCACCTGCAGCTCTGTGTCTGAGGCCAGAGGGTATCAGAGAGAGAGAGAGAGAGACAGAGAGAGGTCTACTCCAGTCTGTCTGAAGGGCACCAACAACTGAACATGACTTAACCTTACTCAAGACCGCCCCTCTGCTGTGGTTTTCTACAGCCTCTTAGTAATCACAAACAGGAAGTGACACACCTAATGTGTGAAAAACAATAGTCTCATGAAAAAAACGTTGATGCTCAGGGACATTTCCCTTCTATACTGGCTCAAATGAAGCCTGTTTTTAAGGCTTTAGGTATATGCCGTGGGATTTGGCCTGCCTGCAGCCGTTCACTGGTATACTGGAGGCACCAGAGACAACATATCCTCCCCTGTTGCTCTCTTCCTCTCCACAATTTCCCTCTGACTCCCCCCTACCTTGCAAACTCCATATCTTTTTGGTTGCCCTTCTTTCTTCCATCCTACTCTCTCATTCCCACCTCCATTGCTTTCTTTTTTTCTTTCTTTCTTTTCTTCCATCCTTCCTTCATTCCTTTCTTCCTTTCTTTCTTTCTCTTTCTCTTTCTCTTAGCCATTCCCTTGCTCCTTGCTTATCTCCATGAGGCAGCTGTTCATGAACCCCTCAATGGGATTATGGTGGCTTTTCTCGAAAATCAAAGGCAACATCCTGGGTTTTGGGATTAGGTGTCCTCCTTTCAAATCCACCAGGAATATTCAGGTCCTCCACTCTACTGTGCTCCACTCATTTCTAGCAGAATGACAGTAGCTGCAAAGCAACACACCACGGCACACCAAAGCCATCTTTTCATGAGTTAAATGAGTGCAGTAATCATAATAATTGAACATTGTGCACCAGCATATTACCTGGTGCAGGATTGTCCAAGTCATTTAGCTACCTATCAGAGGCCAGCTTGGAACTGCAATTAGACATGACAAGAGTAGCCAATGATCTGCTCTGGTACTGCATCAGATGACAAAGCGCTGTATTTCCTTAGGTTTAATGAGCCATTTATGCTAGGGTAATAGCATCAAAACACCACGACAGTCAGTGCAGTGAATCAAGTGTCCTGCAGCTAGAGATGATACTGCTACCTCGCTCCTGCCTAGCTGCTGGTGTGAACAAATGGTGGGAAACAGTCGCTACAACTGTAATGGGAACACACTATCATACATATGTGTAGGTGTGTATGCATGTGAATGTGAGTGTGTGTGTGTGTGTCTATTCTGGACAAGATATTTGTGGCTGCCCTTACAAATGCATTTACGAGATGACAATGACCAGGACAAGACATGTAGCAACAAAAAATGATCTCCTGCCCTGACAAAAGTATAAAGTAAGTCTGTGTGTGTGTGTGTGTGTGTGTGTGTGTGTTCTGTCTTACTATGATGGTCTGTCCAGGCTTGACCACGTTCAGTTCAGCCAGACTCTGTAGGATTTCACTGACTGCCTGTTCACACAGCGAAGGCCCTGCTGAGGTCTCTCCTCCTCCGCCTCTTCTTCCTCCTTCCCCGTCTTTTCTACCCTCCTCTTCCTCCTCTCGCTCGGCTCCTGTCAGTTTACGACCTGGAGAGGAATACACAAACAACAACAAACGGAACAGCGTTACCATTATTTGCTATTTTGCATCATGCATACGATGTGGTGAGCTGCGTGGTTGGATGGTCTTGGGGACAGTAAAACCTTAAAGACAGTAAATCATACTAAGGCCTTGGTATTGGTTGTCTGGAAGGTGTCCATTAAATCCATTTACAGTCCAGTGTAATTGGACAGCTCTGATGCAACAGTTTGATCACTGTTCTAGCGAGGCTGGACTGTTCCATTTAAGACATAAATCGGCATGCATTACAGTCAACAGGGGCAAAGTTGAGCAATAACTCCATGTGAGAAGTGCATCTGCAGCACCTAACGGTATTTTTTTCTAGTAAATATCTTAGTTACAGCAAGAAAGAGTTAGTGAAGCAGTTTGGTGCTTGTATGCGTTCATGTGTGGTAGATTTTCTGTTTTCTGTTTGGGTTAGAAACATCGCTAAGCAGCGACATAAGTTTGCAGACTTATAGTTTGCTGTGAACAAAGACCAAATATTGGTTGCCTGTCAGTTTTAGAATTGATTTCAATTGGAATCTGTACTACAACACTGTGAGTCAACCATTTAAATTACTTAATGTACATATAGCTCATCAGATAGGCCGATTATCCTATATCATATATATGTGTGTGTGTGTGTTTGTGTGTGTGTGTGTATGTATGTGAATCTCTCACCATCACTGCTGGCCTCCTCTGTGGACTTGTCACTCTCTCCATCCGCCTGTCCGTCTGCATCCTGCTCAGCATGCTGCAGACTGAGCTTATGACACACCTCAAAGGCTTGACCAACTGTCCGCACAATACGCATGGCCTGGGTCTGACAGAGGGGGAGGAGTGGACTGAGTGAGGACAAATGTGACAGGGTCTAGAGTGCAATCCTGTCCATCTCAGTGGGACTTTTTCATGACAGCTCGCTGACAATACCACGCTTCTGAGCCAAAACAGTGTTGCAGAAAGAAACACAGATAGGTATGAGGTAGATTGCTGATGATGAAGTACAAATGAAGATATCAGGGTATCTGCAGGTTTCAGAAAGCAAAATTTAATTATTTTTATCAACACCAGCCTTTTGCTGATTGAACGTATCTAATGAAAGTTCTGAAAAGATAAATGAGCAGTATAAGAAAAAGGACTTTAGACTTGTAATGTTTTTGATAATGTTTCAGACTTTTAAAGGACCTGTAGATACCCTGGATACCTTCAATCCTTGTGACATCCAACGGCTGAAAAGTCTCCATGACGTGGGACTTGATGATGACCACATCTGAATGTGTGGTCAGATGTTTGTCAGCCTAGATCGATAGTCTACTGTACATGTCTCTGGTCAGGGGGTGTATGGGTGGACTCTTACCTTCTTCTTGGATTTGAAGACATTACACCTAAAGGAGTTACTGGAGCCATCTCTAGCAATGTAGCTGAAGATCTTTAAGTCCTGGGAATCATGAGACACGTAGAAAATCCTGGAAAACATTTTTCCATTACTTATGATGCCAATCTTTATTATTACTAAATGTACTATTTCCTATCCTATTATTACTAAATATCCTCTTAGTGACTACTCTCACAAATTACAGAGGTGACAAAATTAAATGACCTCAGTAAAAGTAGGGAGGAAGAACTGACTTAATTCTGATAGAAATCAATAGAAAGTGCATATATACACACTTATAGGGTTACCATGTAACCACTGACCACAGAACAGCAGGATCTCCCCACTGAAATCA
>CABFOQ010024987.1:0-10356 GCA_900660455.1 Gephyroberyx darwinii
CGAGGATGCGGTGGGCGCAGCCGAAGCAGAGGCTGTGGGCGCAAGGGAGCAGCAGTGGGTCTTCGAAGAGCTCCAGGCAGATTGGGCAGGTCAGCTCTGACTCCAGAGTGTCCATCCTGCTCAAAGGAGGCCAGGCGGGACCAGGCGCAGCGTCAGCGTCAGCGAAATCCAGGAGAGCTGCTCAGCCGTCTGCAGGACAGAGAAACGCAGAATTGTAATTGAATTGGGTGAAAACAACTTACTTCTCGCTGCTTGCTCATAAGGGTTTACATCTCCATGGAGCAGAACATGGAGACATTCATAGTGGACTGACAGAGTGTGAACTGCTGGATTTTGTGTGTGGAAACTGAAAATGATAATTGTTAACTGAAAAGACCAGGCAAGCAGAATACTTCAGAAGTTCAGTTCAAGTCCAGTGCCTGTACGCGTGGGCATCAGACATGTAGATCTTTCAAACCAACAACAGACAATATTCAGGGTATGAAACTTCCACTTTAATCAACTGGCCACAGTTGCTTCTGGAATTTAGAATAGAATACACTTACATACACAAATAATTTCTGGATTGTACAACTGGCTGCAACTGTACTGTAACAGAGCTACCAGAGGGTAACAGAGCTTTTCAGAAAGGCAGTGGCCCTTCACATTTCAACACACCAACCTTGATTCAAGAATGCTGTGGACAGAAATACTTTGCCTCAGACACACACACAGAGAGATGACTTCTGTCTCCCCAAAGCTACACCTATAGTTAATGCCATGTGACAAGACTCTGCAAAAAGGTATCCTGGCTATTACCCCCGCGGTGTCAACAAGGTCTGATAGACATTGTTAAAACTAATGCTGCAGGGGAGCCGTCTGCTTCAGTCTCTGCTTTACACTCACTACTCAACAGGACACACTGGTGAAGCACCTCTCAGTGTTATTTCTCGGGGGGGTTTTAAGATTGTCTCAAACATAGTACATCAACATTGCTAGAAGAAGAAGTGGTAGAAGGTAGAAGGTAGAGGTACGACTAATGGTGTACGAAGATGTAAGAAATGATGATGGATAAGACCGGTTGGGATCGTAAGTGCTTCACTTTCAGTCCAATTTATATCCATCCATCATTTTCTTTCCAACCAAAATTAGCCTGTCCACAACTAAAGGTCTAGTCCACAAAATAATAATACATAAAAGGGGGGCCTCTGAAAATAATAGGCTGTATGGTTGTTTTTGTCTTCAATTACGAATTGAGCCACAGGGCTGTTGACATATCAACTTCCATTTAGTTTGTAGCAGCTAATTTGAGTTTCGAAAGTATTTCAAAGCCACAATAACTTTTTTTTTTTTTGATGAAATGCAACTTAAATGATCCCCATGGGGAAATTGAATCATTACAGCAGCAAGGTAAAGGATGCAGATAAGAATAGAACAATTAAAAGATGATGAAGATAATATAACAACTAATTACAATACAGGCAATGCATTGAAGATAATACAACAAAGAGAATATATTGGAGATAAAGACATTGCGTTTTCGTCACAACGTAACGCCTATTGGCATCAACGCTGGAATACAACAGACCAAAGGCAGGAAACGCTTATTTTTGATCCCTCAAACTCAAATAATCTTCAGAGCACCACCTTCATTGTGGACTTATGCAAATTGAATGCTAATATGAATGCTAACACTAAAGCTAATACTAATTTGATCCACTGTTATTCCCAGAGTGAGGTATTTTCAGCAGATGTCACTGTTTACTGAGCTGGAAACTTGTGTGCGCCTGACCGGCTGCTGCACAACTCTCTGACCTAGATTGCCATCGACTATTACGCTCACAATATTCCTTCCTGTCACTAATTCTTTCTCACTCTATCTCTCTCTATCTATTTTTCTCTCTGTTTCATCTTTCGCCCATCTTCATCCATGTGTATGTTTTCCGTTACGCCCTCTGGGAAAGCTGCGTACAGCTGCTATCGCCTTACACTCTGAGCACTTTTGTCATACGTGACATTTGGGGCGCGGATGAGCTGAAAGAGCAGAAAATAGAAGTTGACGGAGTGAGACGCTGTAGCATGAGTGTTGCTCAGCCATTAAACATATATATTACTGTGCATTTCAGAGTCCTTAAACATACAGTAGTACTGTGCAAAAGTCTAAAATCCGTAAAGCGAACATGCTTTCAAAATAATGAAATTAATAATAATAAACATCAAAACCTTTACTATAAAGAGCAGAAATGGAAATCACTAATGCAGAAAACAAAAAATAAACATCTAACACCAAATTTATAAGACTTTTGGACAGTACTGTAAATGTGCAAAAAGCACATTGAAGTCATAAGCATCATTAGGCTATGAGCTATTAGAGGACGACTGATGTCAGTCAAGTGTCCTTGATCTCTTTATTTCTGAGTAAGAAACAGAAATAGGAAGTGTGAGAGAGAGGTTGGTAGAGAAAGGAAGAGAGAGAGAGAGAGAGAGGGTGAGAGTGGTGGTGGTAGAGGGAAAGAGAAATTGAGCTGGGAAGGTGGAAGCGAGCGAGAGAGCACACAGCAATCAAATGAGATGGACCGGGGGCGGGGGTGTCAAACACCCTCCTATCGGGCTCAATCATCTGATACAGCCAAGATCCTTCTAGTACAAATACAGGAAAGCCCTTTATCCACATGCACACACACACACACACACACACACAAACATACACACTTAAACGCTTCATATATAGACCTACACGTGAATCATCCACGTGTCCCTGGTAGATCGTTCGCTCCGGTGCTCTATGCTAACACTTTAGCATGGAGCATAGCATTAATCATTTTAAAATGTAGACAATATGATATAAAAATAACATACTATTTTGAACTACCATGAACAACTTCCCTGTACCGGAGGACTAACTGCTGAGCACTTGGCACACCCACACCCATCCATACTAGACAGTGATGGAGCTCTGACAGGATGTTAGCGCTTGACAGGGGGACACCTGTAGGCGGCAAGGGACGTGAGGATGGTGAGAATGAACCCACCTCGTTCTGACAGATGAACACACACACACACACACACATTTGTCCATACACATAAACATGCACGCATACACAGTCACACAAACGCAAAGCGGCAGGCGAGGCAGAGTGAAATGCCTCCCTGCACACCGTAGGTGACACTGTTGAACCATGCAGTGAGGTGAGGCAGCACGAAACAGAGGAGGGGAGGAAATGGATGAGTGGGGAAGGTTAGAGAGGAGAATAGGGGGATGGAGGGGAGAATAGGAATGGGAAAAGAGAGAGGGGGCAGACAGGAGGAGGAAGTTGATAAAAAATCCAGGCGAAGTGGTTTATTTTTCCACTGTCATTTTGTGCCTTGTGAATGTTGGAGCTGCCACTGGCTGAGAAAATGTGTCAGTACCGATACTCTTCAATGGGGGGCGACGTGTCGTGGAAGTTAAGCACGAATTTGAGTGGAGGAACCCTCTTTCTCCTTCTCCTTCTCTTTCAGTGAGGTTTCACGCAGCTTGTTGATGTTTCTGTTAAAACATTCACCTTTAAAGTGAAATCGGCAACATTTAGGGCAACTCGCTCAGCATTATCGCTTTAATCGCCTTCTTGCAGAAACACGTTGGAATAGATTTTTGTCGTCGTTCACCCTTTATCACCTGTTGCAAGGAGAGTCACCTATCTACATCATCCCAAACAAAAATGCCTAGGGTTTTACCTTACAGTGTTGCAGCATCTCTATTGTTATTTGTCATCATGATTTGAATTTCCACAAGCAGGCCCGGAGACGTTGAGGTCGGGCTGCCAAAGGAATTTCATGTTCTTATGCTGATCCCTGTAAAGAGAATAGCCTCTTTCTTTCCCTCTGCCCTCAATGACGAGCGTAACTGAAACCAAACCCAATGTGTCATCCATCTATTCAACATTTTCTCACAACGGTTAAATGATATCTTCTGGGAAGTTGTGCACCCTTACTTCAGACAACTTTGGTTCAGATTCAAGTGAAGGTTAGGCAATGAAAGCAACTCTGGTCTTGGTTAAATAAGAAAAACTTTTGCTGAAGATGAAAACGTGACTCACGGCAGAAGATTTCTTTGACGTTGCAGTTGAAAGTAAGTGAATACGCCTAATCTGCCTTTCCACTACGCCATGTTAACATCAAACTAGCACCTGTTTCAGTCATGTGAGCTCCACCTCCTGTTTCACTCTTAGAATTTCATACAAAATTACAGTGCAGTACTATCGCAGTGCATAGTTGAGGACATAGTTGAGGACATCTGAGGACTTATCTAACACACACAGGGCAGGTTGGCATGGAGGTACCACAGGGATGCCGGTTTGATCTTCAACACTACAGAAGGGCAGGCATTTCCAAGCTACCAGCCACCCCCCCAGAGTACACACCCGTGGGTAGCTGTTGTTGTGCAGGACTTGAACAGCTGCAGGGGCATTGCTTTGCGGCTGACTCTCCACACTCTGGACTTTCTGGATGCGTGGGGGGGGGGGGGGTTATGTATGTTGTATAAAGGAGAGCTATGCAAAGAGACAAATCCCAGTTATCTGATGAAATATAAAATAATAAAATAAATGATTCTTATCAGGTTTCCTCCCATTCTTCCTGTGTAATAAACTAAGCACACTGTAAAAGGCTGAACAGTGCTAGTATAGCCGGCATTGCTGAAAGAACTGTGACTCTGTCCATATCGAATAAAAACAGCCTGGAGCTACAGGCATGATATGCTTAGGGGTGTGTGTGTATTTGAGCGTGTGTGTGTGTGCCTGTGGGCATGCATTTGTGTCCATCACCGTGTCTGTTTGTGCAGGAAATGACAGGTTGAAGTGATGGATTGTGACAGAACCTCTCTGTTTCGCCAGGAGATGTGTCCAGCGTGCAGAATAACATCTGTAACATTCGGATATCTTATTCTGCATCTGTATCTTTCTTCCTCTCTTTTCGATTCCCTCACCTCCCTGACTGTCTCTCAGAGGAATGGGAGATTAAATAGCAATAGGAGACGAAACCAACCGAGTAACAACTAATTAAAAACTAAACTTTTTATCTCTTTGTTCCTATTTGAGCCGACTCCCCCATTAGTCTGTGCTCTGCTTCTAAATCATTCATTAGCTTTGGTCCGAGGAGGTTGTGGCTTTCCTTTCTACTCATAGTTTAATCTGCTGAATTTTTCATAGGACCTCTTTCTGTCCATTTTCTCAAAAAACGGATTCAACAACCGGAGGGGAACATCGGCAAAAACAGAGGAAGTCTGTGTGTGGGATTTCCGAAATGGGAAAAGAACGAGGGGTTCCTGTGATGATACATAATGCATAGCTCATAATGCTGATGTACTATAATAAAATAAGTGTTGGTCTTTTTCAATGAAAAAGCCACAGTATCCTTTGATGAAGACCAGCTTTTGACTAAAACATGCTTTGTACTATTAAAACTAAGCCGCAGGAGGATTTTCTTTTATTTCTGTTTAACTTTTTATTGGAATGAATATTTCAACCACACCATAGCCGGACAAGTTGAATTTGCTGGAGAGTAATTCCACTGTTGGATCAAAACACCGAAAACAATACCTCGGATAATGGCCAGAACAGAGAGATCGCACAAAATAAATAAATATAGGAACCAGCCAAAAGCTGCTTTCACAAAATGGAGGGGGAGGAATGGTCCATCCAGCGGGGTGATGTGAGCAACTGTGGCGTAGCACAACCGAGAAGTAGGTCATACCCGTTGACCTAGCTAACGTAATCAGCATACAGTGTGTGTGTGTGTGTGTGTGTGTCACTGTGTGATTGTGCCATTCCAATTCTCTCTTAACTCATATGAGACAAAAAAAAAATAGCAGCAGATAGGCGGCGAGATGGTAGAACCGAGCGGCAGAGGACAAACGTAATGATATTGGCCTGTCATGCTGTCATCGTGTCGCCGCGTTCTGGACCTCCTGCTGCCTCATCAACATTTGAGATGAAAACTGTTTTGAAATATGAATTTTCGGGCATTTAGTATAGCCCACCACGGGGTACAATATCAGAGGTGACCCCGACTTTATTTTTCCAACGGCTTGCTACATATTACTTTTAATGCTTTTGCTTTTTAGCACTGAAATTGAAGTTTTCGAAGAGCTCTCTGCAGCCAATTGCAAATATGTGGATATGCAACAAACCTGAGAAGCCCAAAACAGAGGAGGAGGTCATGCTCAATAATTTACAATTTTTTTGTGAAAAACAAAATGAATAATTGACCTTTCTTTGTGAATTATGGAGCACAATCTTCTTTTAAAACATTCCCTTTCTGTTCAGTCTACATCTGATGACACCTAAACCTTTTGACGCTCTTATCTGTCCAAGAGTTTTAAAGACCCCCTCAACCGCTTATGGGATTTGTTGATTCAGAAAATGCATAATCTGCTTCCAAACAGCAGCGAGAGATTAACCCTTGACCCCATGGAGAAGAAACCATGTTGTCTTTTCAGGGTCAGTGTTTTCACGTCAAGGTCTTATGAAAAATGGAATGAGAAAAAAGTCTTTATTCTACTTTTATATACGGTATCGATGCAGCCATAGAAAAGTTCTATTGCAAGAGTGATGAAATGCTCACCGGTTTTTGGAGTGAAGCGTTCGGAGCTTTACTGGGTAAAATAATCTCCTTCTTCCTGGTATTTCCTCTTTGTTGGGTACTGTTGTCTAGGATGCTGCTCCACATATCAGTGCCTCAACATGCTTGCTGCACTGACGCCTTACTGTTCACCACCTCAGAGAGGAAGTATGTGAAAAATCTTGCAGTGCTAGTGCTGGAGGAACTTTATTATTGGCTGCCGCTGTAGTCCACGGCCTACAGGCTTGCAGGTGCAGGTAACTCCACTTAGTATTGTAGGTGGGTCTAAGCAAAAGAACCCAGAACTAAACCCAAAGCGCTTGAAATGCCACTTTTTGACTGTAATAAAAAGCTTTCTAAATGTGGGAAAAATCTTAAAGTCGAAGGAGAATTATATTTGATATCTCTCTCTCATCACCCCCCACTTCCCTTTCCCTCCTCTCCTCTCTCCCCTTGTCAACTTCCCCTCATCGCCCCCTCCCCTGTTGTGTGCACAATCCCCATAATCACCCCCAACATCCCAACCGCAGACCACATTCCCTGGATCATTAACAACTTAACAACAGTAACCGCTACAACGTTTAGCCTACTGCCCAGACACACACACACACACAAACGTCTTTGTCTGCTTCCAGACACCCTGCCATGTTTATCCCTAATCCGCTTCCTGCCACACTGGCCGTGACCAATCACAGCCTTTCATGTTCGGAAGCGGTCAGTCACACCTAACAGGATTGGCTGGTTATAGTCTGGGATGGCAGGGCTATTAGTGATTATGAGAGAGGGTGGGATGCAGGGACTGATAATGGGCAGTGACTGTGATGGTGTGTGTGTGTGTGTGTGTGTGTGTGTGTGTGTGCGGCTGCCAATCTGGTTGATCTGAGGGGTCTGTCTGGGATCGCTATCTTGCTCGTAGTGACCCAGATAGGGTAGTGCTGCATGTAAAATTAGATGTGATGTTTTGGCCCGGAGATTACGGGAGACAAAAACAAAGCAAAGCTGTTGTTGTCAAGGACATATTTAATGAGGGTGTGTGACCTTCCCAGCCACCATACACACACACACACACACAGAACTTGGATCAAATATTTTATGAAAAGAATTCTTTGTAGTTGTTTTAAACGGCATGAAGCGCCATATTGGTGGGCTTTACTGCATTGCAACAATTCAGAGTGACAGGTTTAGTGTCACTTCAAAGTTGCAACTTCACTTCTGCGCTGCTTTTCTGGCACTTATTGACTTATGTGGCAAACACCACCCACGCATTCGGAAATACTGTTTTGCACAGGTCTATCAGTCACTCACAATCACACGCGGGTCCCCAAGTAATGTTAGATTGACAGCGAAGAAAATAGAGGAGGAGAGACGGGGGATGCATTGTTACTGAGCTCAGCTGTGCAGTGTGACTCTCTGGTCTGGTTAGTGGAGAGGTGGGGGAGTAAAGGGACTAAAAGGGAGGGGTGCAGAAAGTAAAAGAGAGGGAGACAGAGCGTTACCTGGGGTCCTAGGAATGTTATTTGGAACGAGGGAGCTCTGAGTTAACCGAGTGCTAAGGGTCTGATATGAGTCAGATAGTGTGTGTGTGCATTCGTGCTAAGTTTCCATCATATCTATTTTTTACATTGTGAAGTCATTTCAGCCTTAGGATCATGGATCATGACTGATCACAATTACTCTTTAATGCGTTGTTGCTGCAAAATACGTGCTTCGATTGAAAGAGATGAAAGTAATCAAGCGTGGTTACTGACTAGAGCACTATGGCGTACAGTTTGACGCGCTGATGAAATGTTTTCATCATGAAAGCACCGCGGAGAGCTGGCGAAAACCCGGTTAGACAGCGTTCACAGTTCACTGTATGCATGCGTGAACAGGGCGTAAGTGGAATAAATCCATCCATCATCTGCTCCACAGTGCAGCGTTATCTGCAGAGGAATCGTGCGGCGGTAGCAAGTTCTCTCATGTGACGTTAACTTGGAGAGTGGCGCATTCAACGCACTGAGTGTGATCAAGCGGCTCTCTACATGCGACTAAACCTCTGCCCCATTACACGCGTGACCTCAGCTTAACCTTAACATGCCTAAAATGACCCTTCCTAGACCCCCTCTTTTAACACATTGCATGTTATAATACCTAACATATGGACTGGAATATGTTTACAATTCTATAGGATTTTGAACCCTTTGACCCTTTTGAGTATGGACATTGGTATTATAGAGCATTCGTAGAGAAAGACGTGATCTGTGAAGTGAATATTGCTTTGGAAGGCAAAGAATGTCATAAAACGTGATGGTGCTGAACTTTGGAGAACTCTCTCGAGTGACATATACACCAAAATGATGCGATGTGACTTTTTGACATCTGCCTCTCTGGGGCCGATTATCCGGAGAGCTCGAAGCTTATCAAATGACCACAACATATCTTCAGACTGTTCTAGAAGCCGACCTAGAATGGGAAAACAAAACGCTATCGGTAGGAAACCGAACCCTGTCTGACACCAGCGAAAAGACGTTCACCAGCCAATATTCACATCGAGGAATGATCATTATCCTCCTGAAGGCAAAACTGGAAGGGTCAGTTTTATCAAGGATTTCAGAGAGGGAGAGAGCTTTGCTTCTAATAAATAACAGATGTCTTTTTTTCCACAATGCATTTTTTGCACGGGTGACCCTTGTGGGAATCGAACCCCTGACTGAGGAATGTTACTGCTGTGTTGTATCCATTAAGTCTAGATCTTGAAAGACTGGTTCCTCTGGTATAACTTGAGGCATGCTGAAGCATGATGTAGCAAAATGCCAAACAGCAAAAGCGATTGATGTGAGTGCAACTGCAGAAACCACTAAAGAGAATTCTTTCTTGAATGGTTTGAAGTTGAACAAAATCTGTGTATTTTAATGCTTTTGTCTCTCGAATGCAGTACAAAAATAGACTTCTATGATAACTATATATTATAGCCTTAAAACTCTTCAGTAATATCACACTTTTCTCATTTGGGATTTCTATAGTAACATACTGTAGAGGCTCCTGTGACAACTGAAAAAGTTTGAACAACCCACTTGTCCTCTCCACACGACTGTGCAAGCGGCCAAAATCTCACTCAACAGATTGTACTCGTCGTCACCGTTTGTGAAGTTTCCATAGCAACACTGCACTCTCATCTTCGGCGGGTGATTAAATGCATTGGGATGAAAAAAAAAAGTCTTCCAATCTTTCTTCTTCCTTTTTGAGGGGCTTTTTAGATATCAATTAGCAGATTGTCCCTCAAGGCTCTGAAGTGGGTGACTGTTGACGCTTTGAAGATCAAATTAACCAATTAGGCAGAGATAAGAGTCTCATGAGTTGCCTCCCATTTGATTATGTTAACTAAGTATATGTAAGATATCAGGCTTTTTTGGGGCAATGTAGACAGGCAACGCTGCCAGCAACAGGCAACAAACTGGGTTGAAAATCTGCTCAGAGGTGCACAGGCAACGTGCTCCTAATCAATTACAGCAAAAGTGCTGAGGCGAGCCATTGGGCAATGTTGGGCAGGGTTGCAAAATTTTTTCCCTCTGTGTTTCACTGCCCAACACATCAGGGTTGGGTCTCTCAAAGGCATTGCAGCACTATAAATATATACACATGCAGCTTTTGAGGCCATGTAGATGGATGTTATTGCCCTTGGCCCATGGTGTTAATTTAATCTGGTTCACAGAAATGGAAACAACAGCTGACTTGCTCTTGAGAAAGCCACAGAATAACATTAATTAACTACTTCCAGGCTTAATGATGTAAGGAGAG
>CABFOQ010024988.1:0-11176 GCA_900660455.1 Gephyroberyx darwinii
CATTCATTTGTCTACTACATCTGACGAGAAGGAGAGAGAGAGGGAGGGAGAGAGACCCCTAAGGTACAGTATTTAGTGTGTATCAATTTACGCCCTATTCCACAAGAGACACTGGTAATTATTTCCATCTCTCTCTGTCAGGAGAGCAGGCCCGTCTCCAGCTTTAGTTTGACATCTCTGGCTGCGTAATGAGAAAGATAAGGCATGGTCATTACACACACCATCCCAAAGAAGAGAGACTGGCCCAGATGTCTGCAATGGACTGGAGATCACACAGGAAAAGATACTGCGATGTGTGTGTGTGTGTGTGTGTGTGTGTGTAAGATGTTTGTCCCCGTTTTAGACCTACTGAAAGTCCAATCATCCCCCAGTCTGATGGATAAGAGATGTGATGAAAGGGAGATGTGAACTCCATCCCTATCCACACACACACACACACACACACATACACACATGCACAAGCATAAGTTATCACAGAATCATTCATATGTATTTAAGAGGGCATGGGGTACCGTTCCATTTTGTACACTTGACCTAGATGGTTGATCTCAATAGCTAATTTATCTCCTGTGTTAACCTGAATTAACCTGCTTGTACAGTAAAGCCATATATCTACTCTCTCTCTCTCTCTATATATATATATACAGTAGATATACATACATGTGTTTTATGCCACTCTAGCAGCAAACTTTATTATTTGGCCATTAGCCTGAAGTTATTGGTGCCAGTTGGCAGCTCAGCTCAGGACAGAACTCCAGATCTTTTCTGATCTTTTTCCCAGGTGATGATCCACATTCTGCACTTAACTATTTGGCATAGAAATATTATCATAGGTTTTGCTGAAAAAACCCCAAAATCATATTCCTATAATAATATTCCTATTGAGACTTAAAGTGTGTTGTTCCTCAGTAGGTAGTCTATAACGATTTTGTCTTACTTTATGGTATTTTCTAACTCCTTTGGTACCACCATACTATTTAGTATCACCATACTATCTTTCGTACTACCATACCATACTACATAATATTGCTAAACACACTTACAGTGTGTCCTCAATTGTGAGTTAATAGTGATTGTATGCCACCTTGTGAGGTTTTATCTCCTATGGAATCACTATACTATTCATATAGAGACTAATAGTGTGTCTGTGGTTCTCAATGGTGAGTTAATAGTGACTTTATCACATTACTTGTGTCTTATGGTGTTACTGTAGGGCTTTTTGACCTAGTCGTTGATATTTAAAGGTTTTGCTGTGATATTTGTAGTATCTTTCTAAAATGTCTTATAGGATCATTTTTTTGTAAGGATTTTTGTATGCACCCCCCCCTCCCGGCACACAATAATTGAACTACAGGTGGATTTCAGAAGGATAATGTACTAAATAACCCAGCAAAACTATACGTCTCTATAGGGATATCATATGAATACCACAGTGATGCCATAGGAGATAAAAAAAAAATACCATCAAGTACCCTATTATAAGGTCACGCTGAACTCATTATTGAGTAACACTGACACACTACATGTCCCTATGGGGAAATCATAGGACTATTATGGTGACATCATAGGAGATACAAATACCATTAAGTGCGATAAAGTCACTATAAAGTCACTACTGAGTATCATAGACACACTGTAAGTCCCTATAGGAATATTATAGGAACATTCTGGTGATTTTTCGCTGCCGGCGAAGTTGAAGGCGGGACACAAAGTCATAAGGCAAGAACAGACAAAGAAAATATCCAAACACCGCTGTAATGGCATGCGACGCAACTTTGTTTCATTGATCTCCGTGAGTGCGCTCCTGTCGTCCTTGCAGCCTGTGATGATAAGATGCGAATAAAACACCAAGGCAACTGAATAACGTTTCATCCGATAGATGAATGGGGATCAAAACTTGGACTGGAGAGGGGGAAAAAACTTTTTATCCCGAGTCAAGTGTCAGCGTTAGGAGTTGGAGACAAAGAAAACCCAGGATGTTAATGCGAAATGTTCGGAAAGGGGGATTAGCTGGACTTGGAAACAAGCAGGCATGTGGCAGGTAGGCTATTAACCACCTCTCCTCTATCAGTAACTTGGTCTGACTTTATTTATTTATTTATTTTTTATATAAAAGCAATATGTTCTTCACTTCTCGCCTCATCAAAGTGCCATCAAAGTGCCATATGTCTTTACCGAGACGTCCACGTCATATTAAAACAAACAAAAAAGGCTTCAAAGTTGTTAAAGAGACATTTTTTTTACACAGTGGTGATGAAATGCATTTATTGATATAGGAAGAGACGGATAAAGGCACTTTGTGGGACTTTATACAGATACTGATGACATTATAAAGGCAACTTCTTCCGGGCATGCTTCAACAGTTGCATGTCATATTCATATGATGGCAAATGCAATTTCACGTTATGTAAATTATTATAGCTATTAAATGAGGTTTGGATTGCTTGGGTACTGCACCGTTTCAGCACAGCGAGGGCTGGACAGCGGCTCCCTAGAATGGTGTGTGTGTGTATGTGTGTTGTGGTGGGGGGTGGGGTCGGGGTTATTTTGATATAAATTACCCCCAGTCATGCCTGGGTTACCAGCAGGACATGATGGTGTCCCAGATCATCAAAGGTCAATAAAGCTCAAAAGCTGATTTGGAGTAATCAACAAATAAAGCCAATAATGGGAAAGTTCAGATGTAGAAATTTGTAATTTAAAGTAATAATCTGCAACTTTTTCATATCATTAGATGTCCTTTTTGATACTTTCTTTTGCTAGTTGATACCATACAACAGTGATTGAACTGCCAGTTCATGAAAGCTTTTACATTTCTGAACATCTATGAGCAGGTAGGTCTTTCCTGGATAAAATCCTCTGCCACACAATAAGTGATGCATTCAGGGGAAGGCAAAAGTACTAAAAAGCCAAGTGACTGTGTCCGAGCCCAAACTAGAGTGAACGACCACGTCGCCATTAATAGATGAAAAGCACTCCAAGAAAAGACGGGAGGATGAGGAACTGAGATCTGTAGATAATTTTCAGATAAGATTGAAGACATCAGCTCTAAAGATTTCCTGCCCCATTTCTTTACTGATGTATCCTCTCCTCATCTAGATACTCTGAGTCAGTTTAAGTCAATCTGTCTTGAGGAACTAATGGACACCATTTCACACATGAGTCAGTCTTCCAGACCCCTTGACATCATACAAAAAATTTTTTTTTTGACCTTTCTGCTCTCAGTAAATGTATATACATAGTAATCATATATAATTATGGATATATATTATATACCTATTTCAAAATTACCCTTAATTTTTACAATCCCGGAGAAGGTTGTATCAAGCCAACTCCTTGAAGAATTGAAAAATAAAAACCTATTAAAACAATTTCAGTCTGGTTTTCACCAGCAGCAGGGCAGGGTTGTAAATGATATCTAATGCAGGTGAGTACTCAGTATTAGTGCTGCTTGACCGTAGTGCTGTCTTCGATACCATAGACCATCCTTATTGATAGATTGAGGCAGTGGGGTGGTATTCCAGGGACCGCTCTAGATTGGTTCTCATCAAACCTGACTGATAGGAAGTTTTTTGTGTCCATTGATGGATATTTCTCCTCTCAGTCCTTGATCACATGAGGTGTGCCACAAGGTTCAGTTCTTGGACCAATATCATCTCCCTGTATATGTGCCCTTTAGATCATTTAATTAGGCAGGATATCATCTCCTTTCACTGTTATGCCAATGATACGCAGCTGTACCTCTCAGTCAAGCCTAAATAAGTTGGCCTCTCTGCATAGTTGTTCATCAGCTGTCGAGGACTGATACAGAGAGGATAATACATGCTTTTATTTCATCTCACCTTGACTACTGCAATGCCCTGTGTGCATTGAATAAAAAGAAATAGAATGCCTCCAATGTGTTCAAAATGCTGTAGCAAGGCTTTTAATTAAAAATGAGAGATAGAATCCTCTATTTTGGCATCTCTTCTCTGGTTGCCTGTCTGTTTAAGAGCTGATTTTAGGGTTTTACTGATTGTTATTAAGGCCTTGCATGGCCTGTCTCCCAGTTATCTTTCTGAACTTTTGATCCCTTATGAGCCTGCACACAGCCTGAGGCTGGCAGAGTCAATATCATCTTTTAAATCACAGCTTAAAGCTTGCTAGTAAGGCCTTCCAGTGATATTTGGCTTTTACTTACTTTATCTTTACTGCCTGTACTTATTCCCTTCATTTAATCCATGTGACTTTTACTGTGTTGTACCTCATTTTTGTTTCTGTATTATTTATCTCATCCTGTCTTTTTATCCGATTGATCTTTGTCATTGTTGACTTTTATTTTTCTTGGTTGTAAAGCACTTTGTAACCTTTTTTGAAAGGTGATATACAAATAAAGATTATTATAAAGTACAATACAAGTACAGTCAAATAGTGATCGATGTCAGTGTGTGTGGTGGTGGTGAGGTGTTAACATGCTTGCCCTGGGTGCCCTATCAGGATAATCCTGGCATGCGGCCCACAGAACCTCATTGATCTGTGAGCCTAGGAATGCAATGAATTCCCAGATCATAATGTGACAAATTAATCTGTGTTTTTACTCAGTTTGAAGCACCAGATGGGTGGGGATTTACTGCATCAGGGTAATAAATGTCTTGTTTACACTGGTGCAGGGACATATTGACAACTTAAATTACATAAGTAACATAAGTACATGCAAGGTATCTGGACTTCACATTAAGTGCGAGTGAACAGTGTAAGACACACAGTGGACAGTAGACTAGACATATCACTCTACCTATGTGCATTCAGACCACATGGCATATGGTGTCATTGCAGCTATTGAAAGAGAAGATGACTGTTGAGCAGACGGGGCAATATGGAGTACTAGTATGATGCTTGCACAGCGCAACAGAAAACGTGCTATATACAAGCACCTAAAACATGTAAAATCACCTACATACAAGCAAAAAGCTAAAAACACTTGATAAAAGCTAGCAAATTGAGGGTGGGGGGATAGCTAGCTGATCCAGGTCTAATTAGTAGTGTAGGTGTCAAACGTGCACTGTTAATTTGAATGACAGCCTCTGCCAACTGCCCAAGAGAGTTCCTTAGATGGAAAGCACTCTGGGGATACACGACTAGACCTGCGTTGTTCTCATGGTTAAGAATCTACTGTATATCTACTGTTGGTTTCCTGTGACGCTAGACATCGAAATAATAATTAACTTAATAATTGCTCATCCAGGGACGAAACGGAAGAACCAGCCCAGCGGTGCTGCCGGACTACCATTCTCCTATGACCTTGTGAATTCAAATCCAGGTGAGTGAGGACAATGTTTTACTAGACCTGACTGAAAAAAAACATACTTGTGTAGGCCGGTGGGTTCATAAACTTTCCATCCTCGCTCCGTGTTCAGAGACAACTCGAGGGCAGGGGTGGAAAGCAGAAAAAGGGCACTTTTGTAAATATCCTTGCAGGGTCAGGGAGCATGGAGATATAGTTTTTTTAACGCTGCATCTTAATACTGATCTGTGGTGACTTTAGAGAGGGAGTTGCCTTCAAGTTCAAATTTGGACTATGAAGCCCATACCCAAATGAGGCCCCTGTGGCTATAGCCATGCTTTTGAGCAAATGCTGAAATGAGTCCAGTGAATAACAAGAAATAATACTACTCATTATGGTGACTCACTTGCAGCCTATTATCATTTTCTTTTCTTATTGTTTTATTATGCTACATGGGCATATTAAGGCCAACCTTGTGTGTCCCAAAAGGACCTCTGCACATTTACCTCGTTAACCTCCATATTCCACAAAAAGCATGAAAGTGTGTCCCGTCGGGATATATTTTATGTTGGAAAAGTCATTCCCAGGTGTGACCAAGGCAAATTTAAAGTTAGGAAATATCCTTCAATTTGATCTTGGCTTTCACCTAACCATGTATTTGGAAATATTTAAACATTCATTTGCAGCAGTCAGCATGCACCTACATTAATCTGAATTATAGGCTTGATTTGTCAAATAATTTTTTTAATAAATGCATTTATTAAGGACCGGAAAAGTGCATTAGCAGTTTAGAGCAAAATTGTATTATAATCATTCCATTTGCTGATTTGTTGTGCCCATGTCCATCACCGGCAGTTAGGTGGAGATTAATGGTTTCTAATTGACATACGCTCTTGGCTGCTGCCAACTGCAGACTGGTGCTAAACTGATGGTTAGCTTATGTTAGCTCTGCGCAGAATTGCAGAGAAAAGCGAGTAATTTTCACTCTCTCCACTTTTGGCCCCTCCTCACTCCTCCTGAGGCAAAAAAAAAATCAAATCTGTTGTTGGTTTAGACAAAGCATTCACAACGTGAGTGAGAGAGAGTAGGGGCATTGTTTCCCGGGCCCCTATGTATGCTTTTTTTGGTGCATTTGTGTGTGTGCGCGCATGCTTGTTTGTGTGAACATGTGTGTGCATCGCTACACGTCTGGGGAAGCTGCGAGATATGTTGTTGTGACATGCCTTGTCTTCCGTTCTGTAGAAAAAACAAAGACAGTCGCTGCTGGATCCAGACAGCATAACTAATTAGTCACAAACACACACGCAATCATGCACACACACACACAAACACACACACGCACACACACTCACACACAGCATGCATACATGCAGCAGCCAGTGAGTAGGATATGATGTCACCTCCATAACCATAATTACCCGTCATAAATCATGTGGTGTGACACCCTGTCACAGACTGAATGGGTGTCCTCTGTGCCAGCCAGGGATGGCTGCACTTTACTGCTGGGTGCCAGCATGCCACCGCACTATGCCTGCACCAAGGACTCTCTGAGACTCAAGTGTATGTTTTGACATTCACTTTTCTTCTCCCATTATAGGCTCCTGAACGATACAAAGTGTGCTTTTATGGTTCCTTCGCTATCTTCTAGCAACACTCAGTGTGCATCTGACAATGCGGCGTCGTGTGGGGGTTTTCTTGTGTGGTCGGTGTGTGTCTCTGCATGTACGCTACAGTAAGAGTAGGGTTTTGTCGATATGGGTTTGTGCAGGCCGATGTGACAGCGGGTATTTTGTGCTGATAATTTAATATCTTTAAATTTGTACCATTTTCATACCACAAAGTACACTAAGTATTCTAGTAATCAAGTACATACAGGATTCTCCCCAGAATTGTATTCTTGGAAGGCTACAGCATTTAAACCATTGGACACTACTACTACTACTACTACTACTACTACTACTACTACTACTACTACTACTGCTACTACTACTACTACTACTACTACTACTACTACTAATAATAATAATAATAATAATAAAAAATATCCATGTGTGTGGAATCCATTCAAAATGTCACATTCAAATAAATTCAGGTTAAGGGTTTCCCATAGATAACCACTGTATTGAGCAATTAAGCACACATTTTTTAATACAATTTTTAATAAAAGGCCAATATCGGCCCGATATATCAGTAAATATATCAGTCTACCTCTAGTATGTGGCCACAGTATGTGTGCATTTGTCCTTTGTGCCTATGTAGCGAAGTGTCCTTGCTTTATGGAACAACAACACGGGGAGTTTTCATTCCCTATGGATAGGCACACACGTCCTACACACACACACACACACACACACACACACACATGCACATGCAAGCCGAAAAGTGCTGACGGTGCTGAACAGAGCAGCTTCCCTGTCACTAAAGCCCTTGAAGTGTGGAAGCAGCTCCAGCAGTCCCCACGCTGTTTAACTCAAACCTACACCTCCGTTCCCCCACTCTTCCTCCTCCTCCTCCTCCCGTTCCATACCTGCTCACCCGCCAGCTGCCTTTCCCCCCCCGTTCTCCCACTAATTCAGCGCCTTCGCTTGATTGGCGGGGCCTTTCATCGGAAACAACAGTATACAAAATATAAATCCCCCCCCAAAAAACCTAAACAGTTTATACGCATTCAAACCACACTGAGGTGATGAATTACTCTTCCGACTCCCAGAGAGAATGTATGCACCCCTCCCGTCTATCTCTCTGTCTACCTGTCTCACATATATACCCATGCACGTCCCTTTTTTTCTCAAACACACTTTCCCAGCACGCACTGTAGCTCACACAGTCGATCACATATACCCAGAGATTTACTGAGCTATATTCGTCTGCTCCTTGCAGTGCTTTTGCTTGTGTAATCTTTCCTTATGTAAGTGGACCGGAGGCAGGCGGGGTCATTACATCCGATACGCTGCACTTGAAAGAAGCTCGGAGGTTTTGTTTGTGTGTCCCGCCTCGTCTAGACGCTCATCGAGGTTGAACTTTCGGCAAACTTATGAGAGCTGACAAGCGAGGCTCTTCGGAGCGTCGCATTTTGTTGGAGGAATTGTTGGTTCGGGTAGGAGCAGGGAGGGTAAACTAGGACCTACAGTCGCATCATGAAGAAAAGAAACCACCAATATAAACATAAATCAGTATAAACCAGGCCAGCTGATGGCCCGTAAGTTACTGCTCCTGCTGCCGCTATTTATGTCAGAAGATTGATTTTTCCATTTCACATTTCTCTACAATTCAAATTGTGTGTGGAAGCTTGTTACTAGAGGATACATTTCAAATTTCTTGGTTTCCTGATAAAGTAAGTTGTGTCTTTTTTAGGTTGTTTGAGTTCGGGTTTGTGTTTGTTTCTTTGGACTTCTTGGTGTAAGCGGGTTTAATCCTTTTTTGACGATGTATCATGGAAGGCCTTGCTAGGTTAGCGGTAAAGTTGTTGAAGCATCAATCTGCAGCATCGCTTTTTTTTGTCTCCATCTTTGGTGCTCAGCTCCTCATTACTGTGGTGTTTCTCACTGTACTTCCCAGAGATCACCTGTCAATCAAACAGTGTGTCCAGCACCAGCACACAGTCTTTCTCTTTGGATTTTCTGTTGATGGAGTTTCTGTAGGTGGCGCTCTTTTCTTTGTCTGCTCAGCCACGGTGGCTATCGCTGCTCATGCTAACTACCCAGTTCTTCTTCTGTTGATTCCATATAAACCAGAAATAAATAAAAAAAAAAAACAACGCATCACTTCCTGTGTAGCAGAGTATTTTTCTCAGGAAAGATCTACCTGACACCGGGTGTTCAGAACAGCAAATGGAAAAGCTTTGTGAACTGGGTAGGAGTTGAATCACTGTTGTGTTATATCAATCAGCAATAGAGTACTAGAGTAAGTAGTAGTACTAAGATATTATTGGTGATTAGATTTTATTTTCCATTGGTACATTTTAATTTGCCAAGCATGTAACTAGCGCTAAGCTAGTTTTTGGTGGGTTCACCCTCCACTACATCTAGGAATAGGAGAGGAAGAGGAGACGAGAGAGGAGGAGGAGATGAAAGGAGGAGGAAAGAGGCAAGAGTCCTAGAGAGCTATGCTTCTATATGTTCAGAGTGGAAGGATATATTTTCCAGATGGAGAGCTCTATAAGTGTACACAGACGCAGAGCAAAGGATAGGGCAGAAAACCATGTAAGTAGAGTGAGAGCGAGAGCGAGAGAGAGCGAGAGAGAGAGAGGGAGAGGGGTAGGCGAGTGCAAAGCACATCTGTAAAAGCCATTCCTCTATAAGGTACGGAGAGGAAGAAGGGAATAAAGATAAATGTCCTGTGACATTCTGAAAGTGGGCCAAACCAGGGTGTGTTTAAACTGATCCATATGGAGAGAGAGAGCCAGGGAGAGAGAGAATTCATCATCTCAGTATAGTTTGAAATATAACAGTATAGGATTAACTCTTGGCTTTTTTGAAAAATGACATTTTGGCAATGGTGTTTCTGATACAAAGGCATGCCAATTAAGTAACGGAGTAAATCCATCAAAGACAGAGGAAGATTTAGAGAGCGGCAGGAAGGAGGAAGAGTGTTCGAGAAAGGAAGACACGTCCAAAACTTCCCTGTGTTACTGCTCCTCGCTGTTATCTGCTGCAGCCAACTTCCCTAGATAAATGGCTCTATGGACGCTACACCCAGAAAAAGGAGGGTTCCTTATGGTGCCAAAAAGGGGTTCCTGCTGTGGTGCAAGCCTTGAGGACCATTTAATTAAGAGAGTACATACTGGAGGCTTTTCAATGCCCCGGTAGGGATATATGATACACGGCTATCCCCTTGCCATTAGGCACTGTACTGCTCTGGGCCATAGATCACACATGTAGCGGCCATGTTTGACCCCAGATTCTCCAGTTTCCACCGCTCTTAATCCCACAGGCTGATGTTATAGCAGTTCCCTTGCCTTCCCCCTACACCCTCCCCCACATCACACCACTTTACTTAACCCTCAGTTTTCGCAGTTCTTTTCATCTTACGTTTTGATGAAGCACATCAGAGATGTCTGCTGCACCGGAGAGCCTGGTATAACAGTTTGAGCTTTGCTTGGTAATGAAATGTGAAGTGGGCGGACTCGGGCTTCGCCGTGCGTGTGTGAGAGTTAATGTAAACCAGCTATACTATAGGGGGGAAATGTGATTTTTGGCAGGCTAAAATGTGGCTTGCACAGTCTCTGTCTTTCTCTCTCTCTCACTCACACGCTAGGGTGAGACCGATATGGGTTCTTGAAGGTCGATACTGATATTTTTGGTTTGATACTTTGCACCAATATTTGATAGCTATACATTTCAGAATGGATTCAGTGTTTCCTTCATGATTTTCATTCTCGGCAGGGTGGAAAAGCCTCTGAAGCAGCATTTAGACCATCACTAAAACACTAAAACAGGGTTATCAGCTCCATAAGGCAGGGTGAGGCAGGTTTCACTGCAGGTTTCAGACTGACACCCCTGAAGCTGTTGCGGAAAGTCCTCCCAAACCACATTGGATAATTTCTCCGGTCAGCCGTCTGAAACAATATATTCACTAGCTGCGGTCAGGATAGATCGTAAAATAATATATCGGTCAAACTCTATACAGCATCTTTTACAGATGCACAAACCGTTTGCTGCACTCTCTCTAATACACACATCCTGTGTAGTTGATTTCTAACCAGTTGAAGTGGTCAAACAGGATTAAAACACTCCAGTACATGCAGAAGTAGGGGAATCCCAACTCTCCCCCTGCTCCTCTCCTCTCTTCTCTCTCTGAAATTAACTGAGCTGCTCTAGTTTGAGTTTGGTCTTTCATTCAGAGGAGGAACTAAGTGTACTGGAGAGAAATAAAGGCTTTGTCTGCTGTTTTCATAGATCTGCTTTTGCCCCG